>CAOLHI010004580.1:0-106715 GCA_948474755.1 Ctenosaura bakeri
TGCCATTGTGTATGCGCTAGAGAAGCTGAGACCATATGTCTGGGGACGTCGCTTCATTCTCCAGACTGATCATGCTGCCCTCAGATGGCTCCATACAGTCCGGGGGCTAACAAGAAGCTACTCCGATGGAGTCTGGCCCTACAAGACTTTGACTTCGACATTCAACATGTGGCTGGAAGTTCCAATGTGGTTGCGGACTCCTTGTCACGCAGAGAACTGGAGGGAGGTTAAGAGGGATGAGCTTTACATGTCTGTTATTGATAATATGGTTAACCTGTACTGTTGTGTGTTTGCATATATTCTCTAACTTTTCCTTTCTTAGGTCCCAGGATGAAATCCCAGCCGGTGTGGTTCCAGCCTTCAGCTGTTTCCAGACCGTCTGAGATTTGGGGGGCGTGTGATAATGGGGCTTCCCATTATCTAGACTTAGTTAAAGGGGGACATTTCCTTCTTCAGGTAAACCAAGGGTTAATAAGGTGTTTGGATTAGATTACATTTTAGTATGTGGTCAGCATCATAGGTCATGTGGGTCAGCATCACAGGTCATAGGGTGAGAACTGACCAATCAAAAAGGAAAGAAGTGAGCATCTTCAGGATGCTTCCAGATGCTTCCAAGGAGAAGTTATAAAACTTCTTGGAGGCCATGTGGCCGAGAGACAACAAGGAGATAACAAAGGGATAACAACCAAGGAACCTCCTGGAGGGGGGTTCTGTGCCAGTAGCAGGCTGGAGGCCATAGGCCTCGCCTCCTGGCCCTTCCTTTTAGAACATCTAAGCCTGAGAACCATCGGTGAGTACTAGACTAAAGTTATCTAGTCGCGTTAGGGACTTTTCTGTTATTTTGGAGGATGGCTGATCTAAAGAATGTATCTGTGCTTTCATATCTGTTCTTTCTGTAACTAAGCGTGCCTGGGAAGAGGGAGCTTCCCATGTGTGGTGATTTGCTTTGTTTATTTGAATATCTTTAATAAATACTTTCTGTAAAAGACCCCATTTCTCTCCTTCCCACGCCAAGCTGGGTAGACTGGGGGGACAAGGAAGATCCTTAAGCTTAGGGATGTACGTGGTTGGACAGGGTCCCGCTGTAGTGTACAACTGTCCAGATAATTCATAATTCAGCGGGTGGTGGCAGCGAAGATGAATTAACAGCTAGAAATCATAAAAGGCTGGAATATACATCCCAGCAGCGCATGGTGTCATTTTCCAGCTTCACATGCTGGCGTATGGTGGGATGTGGCATTCCCAGCCTCACATGGTCACATGGTGATCTGTCTCAGACCCAAAGTGTGGGCATATTTCTTGGAGGGGAACAGCAAATACAATAGGCAATGGGCTTGAGGTGCGTGGTTGAGGTCTGCTTGGCAGCCTGTCCCTGCTGGATATTGGAGGAGTCTTCTAAAACTTTTCCTGATAGCACAAGGCAAGACTCACCCTCAGAGTGCAGGGCACGTTTCTTCACAGAGGGGAAACAGCAAATGTGTTAGGCCACAGGCTTGAGGAGGAAGGATCCTTCTTTCTAAAGCTTTCAAAGCTTCAGTAATGGAGAGTAAGAAGGATCCTATTCCCCCCTTCTGTAAAAGCCTCCAGCTTCAGAAATAGGAAATTAAGAAGGATCCTGTTCCCCACTTCAGAGGCTGCAGATTCTTTTATGCCCATTGACACAAAAGCCTCTAGCTTGGGGAATGGAGCGAAAGAAGGATCCTGTTCCCCACTTCAGAGGCTGCAGATTCTTTTATGCCCATTGGCACAAAAGCCACTGATCCCCACCACTACCAGAACCTCCTTTTTTCTATTAAAGTTGATTCCCAGAGCCCAGACTTGACTTGAAAGTATCTTGAAAGGGCCTTAGACTTGACTTGAGACTTGAAGGTTGAGACTTGAGACTTAGGCCATTTCCACACTACACTCTTATAGCGCGATTATTCCACTTTCAACATCCTATGGAATCCTGGGGTTTGCAGTTTCCGGAGGGGCCAGTCGGCAAACCTCAGGACTCTATAGGATGTTGAAAATGGAATAATCGTGCTATAAGGGTGTAGTGCAGAAATGGCCTTGATTTGAGATCCGGAGTAAAAGACTTATATACATCACTGCCATAAGCTGCCCTCGCAACATTTCCTCAGCTGTGATTGGCTGGCTCTAATCAGGCTTGCCTGGTTTCCTTCTTTCACAGAGTTATCCAAGAGCCAGTGGGAAGTATTGCTTTGAACGCTACACTGCAACCGTGGAGACCAGGGTTCAGTTCCCTGCTTGGCCATGGAAACCCACTAGGTGACCGTGGGCAAGTCACAGACTCTCAGCCCAACAAAACCTCATGATGGTTTTGTTTTAGGGTTATCATAAGTCAGAAATGACCTGAAGGCACACAATAACAACGTCCAAGGTACTTGAATTCTATCCCCAAAATAGTTTTGGCTAAAACCCCAAAATTAGTTACTTTTTCAGTTACTCCCACTGCTGCCATGGGATACCTTCATTCACAAACTCCCCGCTCCCAATAATTGGGATAGTATACCCTATGAGACACAATCAAATCTGGCCCAACATTATATAATTATTCAAGCCTGATGCTTCTAAACCAACCACTGAGCAATACAATTTTGAATAAGAAATGAACATTGTAACATGGAAATAGGCTTTGGCTAGCCCTAAATTGTATATACACCCCTTCTTTTTCTGAGTGTCCTTAATAATTACATCTGGCAACATTGCCATAACAACCTTGGCAATATATTTATGAGAAAACACTGGGAAAGGAGAGCTTGACGTAAGTGTTTAGTCACTACAAATCATTTATCTGTTGTGTCTGTCCTGCATTTCTTCCACTGAACCCAAGGAAACATAGATGGCATGCCTCTTCCTGACCGCTTCATCCAAACAATAATCCTGTGATATAGATCAGATTGACAGAATGTGGTGGGTTCAAGATTACTCAGAAAATGTCAAAGCTCAGTAGAGACTAGAACTTGGATCTCCCAAATGCCAGTTCAATACACTAACTGCTATTCCACATTGGCTCTCAGAACTGGGATTTGAATTCCCAAGAGAGCAGTCTTACAAGCACTAGCCTTTTAACCTTTAGATGAATCCCAGGAGCCTTTCATCTTCACTAAGAGGCTGTGTACTGGCAGAGAATTTAGCGTTTGGGTCTAGCCCAAATATATTTTAAAGTGAGTCACTCTCAACCTTTATATCCTCAATTATGTTATTTCCAGTATTATTGCCAATGCAGCCACAAATAAAGAACTGAGGATTTGCACCCTGAAATAAGGTTCAGTCCACTCCACGTCATATAGCCAATGGCCAGGAGATTGTTCTTATCAGAAAGAACCAGCATCATTTTACTTCCAAGTATTTGCTTTTATACTATATTAATCATACACATACACATATTTGCTTCTGGCATGCAAGCAGAAAGAAAGAAAGGAAAAAAGGAAGGAAGGAAGGAAGGAAGGAAGGAAGGAAGGAAGGAAGGAAGGAAGGAAGGAAGGAAGGGAGGGAGGGAGGGAGGGGAAACGGGGAATCTGCATTCCAAAAATAAGACTAATACCAAATTATACACTGTCACAACAAAATGCTGTAGGATATTTTCTGACTGTAAATGTTATTGCACACTCTCAGTCATAGAGGAAGGCAATGGCAAACCTCCTCTGAATAAATCTTGCTAAGCAAACCCTATGATAGGGTTGCTCCGAGTCATCAGAGTTGACTTGAAGGCACAGAACAATAACAATAAACGACAAGCTTTTTTTGGCTTATGTTACTCTCAATATCTACCATTCTAATCACAGCCAATACCTATTAGTAAGGAAGTGGGAAATTACACCCTGAAAGAAGCCTTTAAGCCTCACCTATCCACCCATCCATGAATCCCAACTTAGGAAACTGTTCTGTTTTTTCCATCATATTCTGCCCAAGTCTTCATTTTTGTGCAAGTCATTCTTAAAAGAATGAATAAAAAACTGAGGGCTTCTTTTTTCTCCATAAATAAAGCTTTGGATTACTTTATGTTATATACCCTTCTCGCCACGAGGCTTCTCTAACTGATACTTTAAGCAATGTGTTGGAAAGCTTTGGTTATGAATGACATGCTCTGAAATATGATTAGTCTGGATGAACATTTAAAGGAAAGGGACTTGCATCTAAAAATAAGCTGTATGGACTACCCCAGCTCATAAAACCTTGCTACTAGAAGACTGTTCTTCAGATGTCCTAGCATCACATCCAGCATAGTGTTACATTTTTGTACAAGTTTTGTTCAGACATAAATGTCCCCAAGTCAAAGTGCAGAATTTTCAGACAGCTGGATCTTAATGCCACATGATCAATAGCATTGAGATAGCCATGGTACATAAACAGAAGAAGATTTGATCCAGGCTTAGACAATAGGACTTCAGCCCTTTTCAAGGAACAGGCCTGACATTTGAGAGTGGTCCTCTGCTGGATCTAGCCTCACTACTTTAGGTCCAGGTGATAGCTGCCATGAGGAATAGCTTTGCTCCACCCAGTGGCACTATTAGGTGGAGATTTTAGCGACTCTCCTTTATGTTTCTGTTTATTACCTTTAACTCTATAAATGATATGGGTCAAGAGTATCTAAAATATACTTTGCTATCACATACTGCTGCCAATACTGCTTTGCCCATCATCCTATGAAATAAATTTGATGGGCACATAGGATGCGCCTGCCTACATTCCAGCTGTTCTTTTCTTTATCCTTCTCTTAGAACCATGGCATATGGGTGCACAGTTCAATTTTACTGTTTTTTAACTGTTTTTTTGTTTATTTGTTTGTTTCTAAATTGACTCTTTCTGTCTCCCCTTTTTTCTTTTCTCATCATGCATCAGTCTTGAGAGACTCTAAAATATCTATGCTATGCTCAGGGGCATTGTGTGGCTGAGGCAATGCAGCTTATTTTCTTTTGCAAATCTTGAGGTTACACAGAACCCATTGTCTGCCTTTTGTGCATCGGTGTTGTTGCTTTGATGATGTGATACAACACTCACCATGATTACTGAAAACAGAGGAGATAACAACACCCTTTTAATAGCTCATGTGATTCTCTAAGAATGAGATAAGACTTGTGACATAAAGGTCCCTATAGACTGGTGTGGTGGGCACATTGTAATCCTTATTTATAGCTCCCATTACAAAATGTAATTACTGTCATCCCTGAAGTCCCAAACAGTATGAGCATTTTATTCTTAGGTCTCACATGGGCACATTAAAGAACATTCTATAAAACAGTTTTTCACCAAACACAATGCCAGAACATTCTGCAAGGAAATGTATCCTGATAAAAGTGGTGACTGACAGACTAGTACCAAGTTTATTCAGGTTAAACAGCTTCCTATTCCTTCTTGTTGGTATTTCAACAGTTACTCTTGGGTGGGCACTGTACCATCTGTATAAAAACTAAGCCTTGGTTTAATATGATGCTGGGGCATCTCATAGGGAACAGTGTCTCAAAGGCAGGATGTATGATGTGGCATAGCTGAAGCCTTCTGTCAGGATACAAAATTCCAGTTCATTTTCAATAGATAGGTGGGTAAGGAACCAAGATTATGGTGGTGGTGGTGATCAACTGGTCATGTCTATTTGAAAGCAAGCTCTGATAACACATTGAATATACTGAGAATCTAATATACCCTAGTAATGGTTCAGAGTGACAGACCTGGGGGAGGGGAGCAGGAATAAGGAGAACTAAGATTATTAGACTAACTAGGGGAGGTAGGTGTGGGAGGTGGAGGATGAGAGTAAGAAACAAATGGATTGTAGGGGGAATAAGAAGACCTATGTAGCCAGTTGGGAACAGGGAAGAGATAAGGAGGAGGACTAGGGTGAAAAAGAGAAGATTGGTACAACTAGAGGATGTGAGGAGGTGAGAGGAGAAGTAGAGAGACGGACAGGAGAAAACATTTCCCCAGGTGATGTGGAAAGGAGGAGAAGGAGAAAAAGGATGAGGTGGAGGAGACATTGAGCTGGAAGACAGAGGGAAGAGAAGCAGAAACCAGGGCATCAGGGGCTAGGGAATAAGAAGGAGGGACAAAGGGAAAAGGGAGAAGTGTAGGCAGTGGCATATCTAGGCTTAACAGTGCCTAAAGCAAGCATGGAAGTTGTGGCCCTAGGTGCTGCTTCTCCCGTTGCTGCCCTGGGCCACGGGAGACCCTGTTGGGGGTGGGGGGATGGGGGGATGGCAGCAGGCAGGGGTGGGTTGCAGCGGGTGATGTCAGCAGATGGGGGGCTGCCGCCACCGCCACCACCACCCTCACACCAGGCCAGGAAGGACCCTGGCGGCAGTGGAAGGGGCAGTGACGGGCCAGGCCCGGGCAGAAGGGGGGTTCAGGTTTTTTACACAACCCTAGCATTGGCATCCAGGGCACACGGCCCAGTTGCCCCACCCTAAATATGCCTCTGAGTGTAGGCAGGAGTGGCAAGGATGGGGGAGAGGAGGAAGAAGATAGGGTGGGGAGAAGGAGGGAGAAAGAAGGAAAGAGTTGCAAGGGGCGAGGAATAAAACAAGAAAGAAAGAGAGAAATTAAAATCAAGATTTAAGAGGAAGAAATGCAGTGCAAAGCAAAAATGAAGACACACCAGCAACCCTCTAATACTACACAGGAAGCTCCCACTTTTTGATGCCCTGTTTTCTGATGACATGCTCTTTTGATCCTTCCAAATTAAGGACAAGTTCCATTAATTCAATAGGGGTCCCTCTCTTTCATAATTTCTTCTTGCCTATGGAGGCTTGCATGGAACTGCTTGAATGCACGTGCTGCTTGCAAAGTGAGCTGAGAGAGGGGAAAAGGCACTAACATCAGCTGAAAGACTTTGCAAGCAGCATCTGCGTGATCAGTCCCGAGTAAGTGTCCATCAGTCCTTCGTGCTCCCTACAGTACAGTATATGGGTTTTGCTTTTCAACCAATTTCATTTTCTGATAGTGTTCCAGTCCCTAATCTATCAGGTAGGTGGGAGAATCCCGTAATTCCTGAAGTAGCTCAGTATTTCCCCACACTGATCACTCCCTTAGACTGAGTCCTGGTGCTTGTTGCTCTTGAGAAGAACTATGAGAAGGAGAGGAGGCAGAAGAAGTGTTTAGGTAGATCCTCTTGGAGAGTTTACAGCAGCCACCCCAAAATAGCTTCCAGCAGTAAGTGCCAATAGCATATAGTTTAATTATTTTTTTCAGACCAGCATTCTTGCTCAGAGATTTTCTGAGCACTGGAAGAAAGGAGCTAGACTCTGAAAACCCTACTTAAGTGTGTCTGTGTGCATGCATATGTGTGTGCATGCTCTCATATACACACACATGTGAGAAGGAGTTAGAGTCATACCTTCAGGAAAGCTGCAGAAAAGGAGATTCCACTTGAACTTCAGGAAGAACTTCCTGACAGTCAGAGCGGTCCAGCAGTGGAATATGCTGCCTCAGAGTGTGGTTGAGTCTCCTTCTTCGGAGGTTTTTAAGCAGAGGCTGGATGGCCATCTGTTGGGAATGCTTTGATGGGTATTCCTGCATAGCAGGGGGTTGAACTTGATGGCCCCTGGGGTCTCTTCCAACTCTATGATTCTATTATTCTACCTCAAATGTATAATAAAACAATGCAGATTTTGGTCCCTAAAGAGGTGTGGATGAGTCTGGACATATATTTTTGGTCAGAGAGGGAGAGGAGGAAGGGAAAGGTTGCTGCTATGATATGCAGAACAATCTGTCAGCCATCCAGTAGTAGGATGTTTGAAGGAACAGCCCTCACTTGGCATACTAATGTTCCCTAAATATTTTTCATTGTCCTGAAGGGCAAGTGAATTTGCTGTGTTTCAATCTTCAATGAGAGATTGAAATCTGAGTGATACTTGAACTAAATTTCCATCACATCCTAAGGGCAGGCAAAGGGTAAAATACTCTTGCATCTGGTATTATAGCATAAGTCATAGATGTAAAATCGGTGGGCTTCCAAATGTTGTGAAACTCTAACCCCCATCAGCCCCAACTAACCACTCATGTATTTAAGTCTTTTACTCCAAGTCTCAAGTCAAGTCTCAAGTCCTTGAAGATACCTTCAAGTCAAGTCTCAAGTCTGGGAGCCAACTTTACACCTCAAACTATATTTCAGAATTTCTAGATAGACTTTCATAAAGTCAGTTTTAACAATTTAAGCAGAGTTGACCTTCCACATTTGCAATTTTGCCATCTGCAGCTTTGGAAGTGAGGAATAGGATCCTTCTTACTCCCCGTTACTGAAGCTTCAAAAGCTTTAGAAGGATCTTTCCTCCTCAAGTCTGTTGCCTAATATATTTGCTGTTCCTCTTTGAAAAATGCACCTCTGGAGGTGAGTCTTGTCTTCTGCTCTTAGTTTTAGAAGGTTCCTCTGATATATAGCAGGGACAGGCTGCTGAGCAGACCTCAAGCCTGTCTCAAGCCCATTGCCTAATCTGTTTGCTGTTCTTCTCTGAGAAATGCACCCACACTTTGGGCTTGAGAGCGATTGTCATGTGACCAGTAGGCAAAAAGAGTTGGAAGCATTGTTCAAAGTTGTAAGGTTTCTGCATGATGTGTTATATTACTGAACCAAGGGCAGCAAGTCAGTAACTAAAAATATGTAAGTCTCAGTCAAGTTGCATCAGTGCATAATTTATTGCCAAATTGAATCCAACTCAAGTCACTGAAACAACTTGAGTCCAAGTCAATCAACTCGAGTCTACATCACTTAAACTAACATGGACCAATGATTACAGGGAGCATACAGCTCCCTTGCTACAACAGCTGTACTGGCTGACAGTCTGTTCACAAGAACAATTCAAAATGCTGGTTATAACCTATGAAGCCCTATGTAACTTAGGTCTAGGCTATCTTACAGACTATATCTCTTCATATGAGCCTGCTCAGGCCCAGAAAAAGCCTTCTTTCGGTCTCACTACCTTTACAGACATGATTATAGGATGACTTTCTCCCTGCTGTTCTTCTATTAGCAGGCAAATAATTTTTTATTCCAACAGGCTTTTGTGAGCATGCTGAACAGTTTTAACTACACTTTTTAAAAATTGCTTTTTAATATTTTTATGTTTAATTGTATATCTTAAATTGTTCTTAGTGTTAATAGTTAATTCCATTTTAATGTTACTGTTTTGTTTTGTGTATTTTAACTGTATTGTTTTAATTTTTAGCTGCCTCGAGTTCCAGTTTTGGGAAAAAGTCAGAGTGGTGATGGTGATGATGATAGTCCAGCAATGTCTGGAATACTACACATTCTCCACCTCTGGACCAAGTCCATAAGGGTCATTTTGCAGTAATTAGCATCTAGAGAAGACAAGGTTTTGTATTCTTTGAGCTGACTGTCAGCTCAAATTAAATACTGCATTATCTTTGTGCAGAATTTCAGTCTTCAAATGGAAACAATATAGCTGTTAACTTATAGGTATCAGCAACATTTACAGTGAGCTTCTTCCTGTCACTTCCAAAGAAAGAAGCATAACATGATGTCCTGAAGATGGATGAATACACTTTACTGATGGATACGTTTTATTGTTGCATGTAAAAGCAAGGGAAACAGCAAGACACCTTGTGCAAAAGGGTGACTGTGTGTGTTAATCTAATCATTCTAAAGATTCTTGGACACTTTTTGGAGCAGCAGTTACAGAAGACCTTGTAAACTTTATTAGAGCAAGTGTTGTATTTACTTCTATCTTGTGGGTAAGGGTAATTGCATCATGTCTGTTTTTGCAAAATTAATCCACAGTGAAAATGTCAGCTGGCTGTTCACAGCTGTCTGAGTCCTCATTAAAGACCTGACCAGCTGGACAATCTATTATATATGTATATCCATTCAAGCAAGAGTAGAATTGTGTGAATCTGGGGAGTAAGCACAGTCACCGTCAGCTTCATCTTTATAAAAGTTGGCAGGTAAAATGGTGGTAGGTTCAGGAGGGCTGACAGATCCCAGAGTTTCAGTGGATCAAGGGATCAATGTTGGCGTAATTACGGAACCACCAAATACTGAAAAAGATATCGGAAAATCACATCATTGGTATCTTGTAATCAACCAGCCATATTATTCCAATCACTTCCTAGCAGCCCCTACAGCCTGTAACTAAAAAGAAATATACTCTGCATCTACAAGAGAAAGTACCAGTGGGAACTCAACTGCACCGTAACCATGAGACACATAACTTCTATTAAGCAATGTAGGTGATCCTGTTGCAAAATGTTAGTAATATTTTTGAAGAACGAGCTGGGGAGATAAAGGCTACAATCCTACAGAGTTTTTTTCCCCCCAAGAAATACATTTCACTAAATTTATTGAGACTTGAATTAAACCAGACTTGACCAATGTGTCAGGGGGTGACATTTCTTACTGTGGTACTATTTGTTTCTTTAAAAAAAAATAAACAACATTTTGCTAATCACTTTTACTAGTTTGTTTTATTCACACCAGAAGAGTGTCTCTTTTTTCTAAACAGATATTTTCTGCTGTATTTGTGGGCGTCTTGTTTGTTAGAAGCGTTGCAACAAGTGTGTCCTACCCACAGAGGCATATGGAGGAGGGGCAATGAGGGTGGCCCACCCCGGGTGGCAATTTGGGGGGGTGCCCTGCATGACATGGCCACGCCCTCACGTGATGCAGCCACGCCCCCACGTGGTGTGGCCACATCCTGCCCCTCTGTCCCCCCTTGCCCCACTTCCCCTATCTGAACTCCAAGCTATGCAACTGCCTACTCCTTCCACCCTTCCATATTTTCCAGATGCTATTTGTGATCTAAATTCTCCTGTTGTTGTCTCCAAAACACCTCATTTTCATTTTTTTAAAACATTTTTGAACAGTGTTAACATTTAACACTAAACTCCAATTATGTTATTGCTGTTCTGGAATGAGATAAATGTTGCTGTACCAATGGCCAGTCTGAACGAGTCTTTACTTCCCACTCAACAAGGTCAAGCTGGAAGCTAAGTTCCCCATATCAACAATTTTCCTGTAAAATGTATATAAGACAGTGCAGAAGGAGATCACTTTCTAATTGTTCCTTTTAAACCAGTGCAAAAGCAGAAGAACCTTCATTCCTTGAATATCTGTTTAGGAGCTGCTTTGACACTTAATTAGATACTCATCATTGAAAAAGGGGCAGGAAAAAGCAGCTAATTGTGTAGGATTTGATGAAACTTTCAAAATTTAAAAATGATGATAACTTAAAACTCATATGGAGGTGGACAGTCCTGACCTGCTGAAGTTACTTCATGAAAATGGATACCAGCCAATATTGCTAATGCATAATGTCCCCTTGATTTAGCACAACTTCAGAGAAACTGCAGGACAATTCCAAATGCAAAATGTACTGATTTAATCTCCCCCTGCCTGTTTTAAAATAACATCCTGTCCCCATGGTTCTATGGCACCATCTCACCATTGCCTGAAAGAGATTTCTCCAGCTCGTTCATCTGAAGGTAAGGTCCTTCATCACAGAAGAAGCCTTTGAAATCATCCAGGTCAACTGCCCATAGAATGGCACTGCCAAACTTGTTGTCTTTCACAAAAAACTGAGCCTACCAACAAAACCAATTGAGACAAGTATGTAAGCAAAGGGGTAAGGAGAAGAAAGGGGGCCCAAGAAGTGAGCAAAGAAAGGTTTACTTTGTATCTAAATCTCCTTTCATTACCATAGCCAATCCACTCAGAATCTTCAATAAACATACCATGTTGTAACTGTTAATAAATCAGGCAAAGTCTGTGGTTGATTTCATGGATTCAGTGTAACATTTGGTTCTAACACTATCAGAGAAGTACACAATATTTCAATAGCTCTTGTCACGGAAGGAATAATTCTACGGAAGAAAAAGCAGATTTCATTGACAGGTACATGGCCAACTGTTTCCCAAGTTACTGCATATTGCTAGCGAATAACTGAATAATTACACTTCCAGCTTTTTGTAAGGCAAAGTGTCATCAGTTGTCTTGGTCCTGAGTGGCTCTATGAAAGATGTGAGAAGAAATCTCCCCAACTACTTTGTTCCATGGATCCAACTGCCTCCATTTGTGGACCTTCCTAGTTGCTGCAACTACAAGGAGAGTTATGATGAGCACCTGCATTCAGCATTTTACTACTATACCACTGGAGAGTACAGATTTTGAGCCAAACACCTGTCTCCCCAGGAAAAACTTAGCTGAAGAGTATCCTCATTGGATCAGACAAAGGGTCTAGTCCAGCATTCTGTTCCCACAGAGACAAACCACAAGCCCACAAGCTAAGATGTGAGTGCAACAGCACACTCCTACCTGTTTTTCTGGGCAACTGATATTCAGAGACCCAGTGCCCCTGTTGCTGGAGATAGTAGATGGCCAGGATATACAACATACAGTCAATATATACAACATCATCATACCTTAATTCCAGCAGCTGATGAAAGGCCTTCCCACCATACCAACTGCCATTGCTCTGGCCTTCTTTGCTGGAATTGATCTCTTCCTCCACTGTCATCCCCATTTCTTTATGTTTCACATCTTTTAGATTGTAAGCCTGAGGACAGGGAACTGTCAAACAAGCAGTTTGTAAGCTGCTCTGGGAGATTTTTTGGCTGAAGGGTGGGGGATAAATGCTCTAAATAAATAAAGCAAACATCAACAGCTTTATCCTCCATAAGTGCACCTAATGCCATTTTAAAACAGTCCAAATTGGCAGCCACCACTGTATCTTGCAGTAGAACATGCCATACTTTCATTATGCTCTGTGTGAAGAAGTACTTGCTTGTACATTTTGAAAAACTTTGGACGGCAGTGGTAGGCCCCAAAAGTCTGAGAAGCAGAGAATTGTTCAAGATCATTGGGTTCTTTACCTCATAATAAGCCAGGAAGCCTTCCTCACTTGTATATGACCTTGCAGAGGCAGGACCAGAGGCAGGGGCACCCATGGATGTGTCATTGCTGCTAAATTTAAAGGTGTGTCCGCAGGTGGGGAATCCCATGAGAAGTTTTGCAGGAGTAGCACCTTTTTCAACCCAGTAATTCATGGCCTTTTCCTGAAGGAAGAACAAGAAATGGTTTTACAACTACTGCCCACCTTGAATACCCGTCATATGAGAAAGAAAATTTGCAGATTTCCATGTTCATACACAGTTGGAATATTCATTTTCCTGAGGGTGATCATCAGAATGCAGGGGGCTGTTGTGTTCTGTGATGTTTCCAAAAGAACCACCATGAAAATCATAGATCATCACACCCATGAAATCTAGATATCTATAATAAAATGGAACTTAGAATTAGATCAGCTCAAGCAACCCATTTAGAAAGATGTTGTTCAAACAGATGTTTAATTAACTCAAGGGAATTGCCAGACTGAGCAGTCTTAGTGTTTACAGTCAAAAGGCATTGTGCAGCTCTGTTGCCTTCCGCTTCTTAACTGGTATGTATACGTGGTAAGAAAAAGAAAAGAAGCAACAGCAGGACAACATGGGAAGATACAAATGAAAGACAATGACAATGTCAGGATCCCCCATAACATCCTGTGAATGGCTATCGCATACCCAATCACTTTTGGAATATCAGACACAAATTAGGACTTGGGTTTGTAGACTAAAGCATCTGGGTTCTTCTGATACAACCTGAACAGGGTGCCTCATTTTTTAAAAGACATTTTACCAGGGCCTCATTCCACAAAGTTTTTTTTTTATTTCAATTTACACGTCTAATTCTTCAGCTTCATATGCCACATCTATTATGTTTTTGTCAGCACCAACTGCTGCACTAAGTAACAATTTCTTTTGTCCACTCATCTTGGCTACTGACAGTTTCTAGGAAAGCAAAAAGGTATGTGACACATTTGAAGCCTTATCACACCATGGTGTTATACCGTCACAGCAATGCATTAATCTTGTTTTTATCTCAGCCTGATCACACATCATTGCTCTCCAGGTGCTATTGTGTTGCATCACATTGCAGAGTCATTGAAAATGTGTTTATTTTTCACAAGGAAAATAGTACGTTAATGGCCTCCTTTCATGCAACAATTCAGTAACCAATTCAGGTGCAGATATCTCATAGTGCTTTCTTCCATCATAGCATCATGACATCATAGCGTTGTGACACCATGCTGCAATTACAGCTACAGGAACAATCATAGAAGCGAGGGGAGAGGTATAAGTGTCTGTAATGATCCCTTAATGCAGACAAACCAAGCATGTAAATGCTATTATTAAAGCTCAAATGAGGAAAGGGTGCAATTAGAGAGGTCAGCAATCAGCTACCCCCAAGAGAATGGTTGGAGCAGAATTCAGACAGAATAACACAGCATAAAGGAGTGGCATAATGAGGCTCTTGGCCTTTAACTGATGCAAACCTGTTGGTAAGAGAATTCTTCACACAAATGGAAGCACTCCTTCTCAGGAATGAACAACATTCAATACCACATCCAAAGAAGTGTTTTTATATCCACAAAAGCTCATGCAAAAATAAAAAGCAATTAGTCTTAAACGTACTGCCATATTTCTTTTTTTCCCCCTTCTCCTTCCTTCCTCCTTTTTATTCCTTCTCTAGTTGCTGAACATAAACAATAAATTATGAAACCTACTGATCTCATACCTTGACTAGCAGAGTGAAGTAGTGCTTGTCCTCAGGAGAACTACCCCTAAAGCCTGGGTATTCAAAGTCCAGATCAAGCCCATCAAATCCATATGTCCACAGATATGGGATTACTGAGCCAATGAAGGTTTTGCAATTGGCTGCTATAGAAAGCATTTCACTGAACCTGGAATTATGAGAGGGGATGAAACTCCTTGAGTAAACAATTCTGTGCAGAAGCTGAAAGCTTATAGATTGATAAACCTGTATTTTATTAATGCTTGGAAAAAAGAAACTCCACCTGAAATATAAGCTTATAGATTGATAAACCTGTATTTTATTAATGCTTGGAAAAAAGAAACTCCACCTGAAATATAATCAAGGCCATGATCAGCTTGCTTTTTCCTTTTTCCAGGATAAACCCGCCATGCACATAATGGATTGTCTGACTCTTTTGACAACTATGAAAGTATCACCTTCCTGCCACCACCACCCCAGCCATGTATAGTGGCAACTAATTGCTTCAAAACCACCTCTCTCCTACTTCCCTGTCTGGCTATGCAGAAAAGTGTCAATTAATTTCTGTGCAATACCAGTGAAGGGAAGGGCAAAAATCAAACCCCAATGTGTGCCTCTAGATCAGTGAAGAAGCACTGGAGAAGCAAGAAAACCTCCCTGGAAGGAACTGCATTTCTACTAATCTATCAATGAAGGGAAGATAAGGTTGGGATCTGGTTCACAAAACTCCAGAAGTGCAGAAATCCTATGTGTGACTCAGGGCAAAATATTTTTTTCTCTTTTGATGACAGAGGGAGAGATAGTGGAAAGTATTTATTCAGAATAAATTAATTGCCACTTAGTTCCCACAGAAATTAATTGAAGTTTAAATCATGATTGATTTTTTAGCATTTCATTTTCAGATGGATTTCAATGAGATCTAGATGCAGTTGGATCATTGTCACACACAGATTGTTAGTTGGATATATTTTCCTTGATATTACTGGGGAAAGAAATGATCACAGCAAATAGTAGTAAAGTACAAAGTATGCCATCTGACCAGTTGAAGCGTAGAGTTTTAGTAGAGGAACTCCACAGTAGAAGAGTTAAAATAGATGATCTTCTGTTTCTTGAGGCCCAATCACACTACAAAACTATTATTCCATTTTAATTGCCATGGTTCAATCCTGTGGGATCCTGGGACTGGCAATTTAGGGCAGCATTTAGAATTCTCAGCCAGAGCACTCAGTGCCTCACTAAACTACCAGTCCCAGGATTCCATAGGACTGAACCATGACAGTTAAAGTGGAATACTAGCACTATGACTGCGTACTGTAAATGGGCTCTTCATAGGATAGGTGAAAGAAATAAGTGCTAATGCAAGAAGGCAGGCAAAGAGTGGAAGAAAAAATAATTCTTCTTCTCAAAATCATCTGCTTCCCAAAGTTTCCCACTGAAACACTGACATTGAGTTATGGGGTAAAAACAGAGAGGAAGCACCTTTTTGATATGGCCTAACCTAAATTAAGGCCATTTCCGCACTAGCCTGTTATAGTGCGATGATTCCACTTTCAGCTGGCCCCTCCCGAAACTGCAAACTCTAGGATTCCAGAGGATGTTGAGAGTGGAATCATCGCGCTATAACAGGCTAGTGTGGAAATTGTATGCAGCTCTCAGGCCTCACAGACTGACCTAGCTGGGTGACTTAGGAAAGGCCACGGTGGGCCTGCAGCATTCTTCCCGTTCTTTGTGTTCTCTTACCAGTTCCTGCAGCACTGCAGACTTCTCTCCCAGATGCCCCTGCTGTTATCATTGTCTTTCACCCATCCACCCTGCTCAGTCCACTGCCTGAAAGCACTAGATGCCATCTATCTTGATTCTCCCAGCTGAAGATAAGGAAGGGGTCGCTCTGAGGATAGAAATGGTCATTTAGACCAGTAAAGCAGCAGAGAGAAAGTATTAACCAATGTTGTACTGGAACTAGCGCTCACAAGAGGTTTAAAGGGCTGGAGCCTTTTGACTAGCAAGGATGATGGTGATTGTTGTTCTTGTTGTGTGCCTTCAAACCATTTCTGACTTATGGCTACCCTAAGGCAAGCCTATCACAGGGTTTTCTTGGCAAGATTTTTTCAGATGAGGTTTGTCTTTTTCTTCCTCTGAGGCTGAGAGAGCATTGCCCAAGGTAACCCAGTGTGTTTCCATGGCTGAGTGGGGATTCAAACTCTGCTCTCCAGAGTTATAATCCAACACTCAAACCACTACACGATATACAAAAGATTGTGCCACGTGAATCTCAACCACCCACCCCTCAGTTTTGGCAAAATTCAATTGATATGTCAGGATTATGATACCAATAGCCTTCCCCAATCTTTCCCAATACCCTTATGGTTTGTTTTTACCTCCACTTATCCAAACACAGGGATAAGTCTGCCATCTATTGGGGGAAAGAGTTTGCAGTTCAGTAGTCATTCTGGATCTTACAAATGTATAATAGTGGGCACAATATGACTGCCCTTAAAGTAATATCAAGGCATGTTAAAGGCCAGATAACACTTTTAAAATGAAACAATTACTTATGTTCTTAAAGAAGGAGCAACAGGCATAGTTTTTTTAAATAATTTTTATTAATTTTAAAAAAAGATATGAAATATAAAAAAATATGTACATCTTTTAGTAATACAACATACAGTGGTAGTATCTTCTTACAGCAATTTCACATATGTACAATATTTCTTCCTAGCTTCTTTGTAAGAGCTAATAAATATCATTATTCGTTTTACAACATAAACACTCTATTTGCCATCAATTACACCTTATATGTTGATCCAGCACTCAATTTATCTTGTCTATTAACTGTATTCTTACATCTTATCATTATTCTCCCAATTTAATATAACTCTAGTTTTTAATTTACATTAGAAATATTTACTTTTATTATATTTGTTTGTTTAATGTTTACTTTTTGTCATTTTTTCTTATTTCTTTCACGTAAATAAGATAGCTTATATTATTCTCTGGTTCAGAAAATAAGAGTTTACAGGGCCCCAGTCCTTCACAATCTTCTCTTCAATTTGCCCTCTAAGTCTCTGTGTTAAGTTATCTGCTAACCTAATTTCGTATAAGCTTTGTGTCCATTGCTCAATGTTAGGTATCTTTTCCTTCTTCCAAAGCTTTGCATACTCAACTCGAGCTATTGTTATCATGTATAGTAAAATTTTTGAGTACTTCTTCTGTGTGCTTTGGTCTAGTGTGTGCAGCATATTCAACAGATAGATTTCTGGTTCTTTAGAGAATTCTACTTGAAGAATTTCTTCAATCTTCTTATGTATAATATTCCAGTATCTCTTTGGCTGCTTGCACGTCCACCATAGGTGGTAGGTTGTACCTGCCTCCTCTTGGCATTTCCAACATTTCCCGGATCCTGTTTTATAAATTTTCTGGAGCTTATAAGGGGTCATATACCATCTATTAAAGATCTTCAAGTAATTTTCTTTTAGGTTTTGGGCTGCTGAAAATTTTTGTGTGAACTTCCAACTTTGTTCCCAATGTTCTAATCTTTTTGGGTGACCAATATTCTGTGCCCATTTGATCATTACATGTTTTACTGTTTCATCTTCTCTCTTGTATATCAAAAGTCTTTTATATAATTTGGCAATTATATGTGGTGGATTTTCTTGAATAATTTTTACTATTTCATGCTGTTCTACCATATTGAATCCAAATAGCTTCTGGTCAATTTGAAATCTTTTTGATAATTGTCTGTAAGAGAACCAACTTAAAGTTACTCCTTCTTTTTCCAAGTCCAATCTGTCCTTTATTTCTATTGTTCCAGCAGTACGTTGTTCAATTAAATCTTCGTATCTAAGCCATTTCGTAGTATTCTTCCACCTGTCAAAGAAAGTTTCCTGTGGGGAGACCCATTTTGGGATTGAGGTAATAAATATTCTTTTATAAATTTTTCAGATTGTCAGGAGGGATCTTCTAATGTAACGGTAAGACAATAAATGAAATTACAGTGTGAGGATTACCGGAATCATGGAATAAAGCAAACATAACTCTTATCCCAAAAGAAGGTAAAGATCTGACAGATGTCAGAAATTATTGCCCAATATCCTTACTGAATACTAATTACAAACTATTTGCATCAATATTGACAGAAAGCCTTTAAAAAATCCTTTCAGTAACAATACACAAGGATCAAAATGGGTTTGTACCCAGAAGGAATATAAGGGATAAAAGAACTGTCATAAATATTATAGAACATTATGAGAGACATAATGAAAAAAAGTTAGCTATGGTTTTTGCAGATGCGGAAAAAGCATTTGATACATTGAAATGGCCTTTTTAAAAGGCTGTACTAATGAAGATGGACACAGGCCCTAAATTTATGACTTGGATTAATGTGATCTACGATCAGCAGGAAACTCAATCAATTCTCAACATTAAAAAAACAAGTACTATAACAGTGAAAAAAGGCACAAGGCAAGGTTGCCCTTTATCCCCTTTACTGTTTGTAAAATCAATGGAAATTTTAAATAATACAATTCGAGGTGATAAAGGAATAAAAGGACTGCAGCTGAAAAACCATCAATTCAAATTAAAGGCTTTTGCAGATGACCTGGTAATCTTTTTGGATGAACCTTTAAGTAACATAAAATATCTTATTAAAGTAATGAACAAGTTTGGGGACCTATCAGGATTCAAAACAAACAAAGAAAAAATGGCAATTTTAACTAAAAATTTAAGTAAAAAAGAGGAAGAAAAGTTAACTGAGATATCAGGCTTCAATACAGTAAAAAAGACAAAGTACTTGGGAATATGGATCTCTAAACGTAATAATGAACTCTATGAAAATAATTACGACAAGAAATGGAGGGAAATAAAAAAGGATTCAGAAGGGTGGTCGAAACTGCAATTATCATTAATGGAAAGATTAGCAACAATTAAGATGACGGTGCTTCCAAAATTAATTTACCTATTTCAAAATCTTCCCATAATAACTAATAGAAAGCCATTCAACCAATGGCAAAAAGACATAAACAAATTTATTTGGCAAGGTCAGAAACCCAGAATCAGTTGGAAAACGCTAACTGATTTAACAATTAGAGGAGGTGCTGGAGCACCAGATCTCCATACATATTATGAAGCAGCTGCACTATTGTGGGTCACGGATTGGATCAGCTTGAAGAATGAAAGATCACTTGCACTAGAAGGAGCTGATCTACGAATGGGTTGGCATGCATATATCTGTTACAACAAAGCAAATGTAGATAAAGACTTTGCCAACCATTACATTAGAAGATCCCTCCTGACAATCTGGAGCAACAGGCATAGTTTTTACTTGGGAAATGTGAGTTAATTGTAAATAAGTTCTAGAAAGACTATGTTGACTAACTGGCATAGGTAACTGACATGATTGGCATGTGACTCAAATGCCTATTTGTACTGGAATTTGACTTAGAGCTAGAACGTCCCAGTAGGTATATGATTCCATTTGTAGATCCATTCTATATCCTTATTGTGAATGTGGCTTCACCCTGGTTCACAAATGGTTCAGGATGAACCAGTTCACATGTACTCTCTAAACTTACATCCTAATTGTTTATCTCCCCTTCACATATAATGCCAGTACTTTTATTAACAAAATGAGACCTTGCTGGATAAGGGGATACAGACCTGGTCCACTCTAGATATTAATACTCATTACACTCTTGCATAGCTGATCTGGAATTTGGAAGACATCTGGAAGCTCATGCATCTAAACAGTCAAATACTACAATTTCTCAGTGTGTCGATGGACATTTAGAATAGATTACGCTCTTCTTTTGCCCAATTGGACAAAGATATCACTAACAATGCTATTATTTCCATTTTAATTTCAGATCATGTAACTATATTTCTAACATTTTTGACTTTACAGATAGGCAAAAATTATTAGATAAATGAATGCCTATCTTTAAAGGGATACTTGCATCACAGGGCTATGAACATTTTGTGGTTTTTTATGACAATAAACAATAACAGCAAATTAATGTAACTGGAAAAGGAAAAGAAAACAAAGGGGGAAAAGACAAAAATAACACATGCACACAAAACAGCCACATGGTCAAATAAACATCACAAACACTGATTTTAAATTAGCTCTCTTCACTAATTATTATATGATATCACTTTAATTGCACAGTTATATTAAAAAGATAAAACTCAAAACATTTGTTGATGTGATCATGGCACACATAACAATTTAAGCTCAGATACTGATGAAATAAAAGGAGACCAAACTGTGGCAAATGTGCCTTATTCAAATGCCCCTCTAGCCATTCAGATTCTGCAAGTCAAATGTTCCACAAGAGCACCTCTTCAAACACAGTCCAACCAGTGTCAAAATGAAAAATCTTTCATTGTCTTCTACAGTGCTGTAATTTCTAACTATGCAGGCCCTTGTAATTTAGCAGTAGGCTCTTTATGTGAAATATTTGCATTTCCCCCTTCAAAAAAAAAGCACCTCTGAGGACAATAGCTGCAGATGTCTTGGCATTCAAATTCACCTAATTTGGGCAACCTGCTACCAGTCCTTTGGTACCTTAAAGACAATGGCTAGACTCTCTTGCTGATTTAGTGTATAACTCAGTTACTCTGGTGTAAGGTAATTTGTGGAACCATGTTGAGTAGGAGTACAGAAGAGAAAGCTGTCCTGTCCCCCAAGCAAAGCAAATCTCTCTTGAGAAGAACACCTTCCTGTACTATCCTCACATGCCACAGCACTTACATTCATTTAACCCTGCTGCTGTGCCAACACATCTACACTAGGATAGTTTTGGTGGCCAACAAGATCACAGTCTGGTAATTTTTTTATATGGCATGCAGATTGCTATGTCTGTAATTGATCCCCTCTACGGGCTGGCCCTGTAGTCCAAACCTTTGGTTCCTATCACTCACCTTGCCCTTTTCCCTTCTTAATCCCCCCACACACCGCAAGATTGGGTACTTGGACCTCAAAGGTACCCCCTATTGTGGACCAGTGGCTGTATTTTGGTGGGTTCAATGTAGTAGACATGACCAGGCCCTCCACCAAATTTAGTATGAACGCACAGAAACAATGGTAAAAAAAAACAAGTTGAAGTTTATTAAGACACAAATAAATAATACACTAACCCTTGAACTGCTAAATAATTTACAGCTCCTCAAAACCACAGCCAGAACTTTCCTCTGTCTGACTCTCCTGTCCCTATTCCATTTATTCCTATCTGCCTGAAATCTGTTCCCCATCTCTGTGTCCCTATCACCCTTCTAACAGAAACAAGCCTCAGATTTGTAACATTTCCTCCCTGCAGGCCCCCACTGGTAGCATTTCCTGAGTTGCAGTTGGTCATCTTCAGCCCGTTTTGCCCTGCTCCTCCCTTCACAATGTCCCATTGCCTAGGTTGTCCTTACAATTGTGCTTCTGTTTGTAAACACCCCTCTTAGCAACTTATCAGGCGTGACTGCTGTGTTCTGTTTGGTGGTTGTCTCTAGCAGATCTCCTCTTTGGCTTGCTTCTCTTTGCATTTCTTTTTCAGCAGTCTGAAAGGCCTAGTTTTCTCATCTTTTTTTAATTTCATCTTATCATTCCTCCCAAAATCATTTTATATCCTTTCAAAATTGTCATTTAGTTAAATAATAAAGTTGAGATTTGGGGGGGGGTTCCTTCAGAATGATTAGACATGTGTCAACTGTGTGGATACACAAAAAGTATCGTAGAAGATGACTTCGGTTGAAATCATAAAAAAGGTAGCCATGCTGCCTATAAAAGAAAAATTATGAAGTCTGTATTAGCATAGTATCTATATCAGACTAATCAAAAAGTGTACATGGAAGTGTGCGGACTTTTGCAATACCCAGATCTCATCAGAGAAGGCGTTACAAAAGAGGAAGATAGGAGAAAGAAATCATGACTTGAAAGCATTGACCATTTTTACACTACACTGTTTTACTGCTTTTATTCCACTTTCAGCATCCTGTGGAGTTCTGGGGCTTGTAGTTTACTGAGGCCAAAGAGCTCTTTGGCTAAGGCCATTTCCGCACTAGCCTGCTATAGCGCAATGATTCCACTTTCAACCTCCTCTGGAATCCTGGGGTTTGCAGTTTCGGGAGGGGCCAGGCGGCCCCTCCCGAAACTGCAAACCCCAGGATTCCAGAGGAGGCTGAAAGTGGAATCATCGCGCTATAACAGGCTAGTGTGGAAATGGCCTGTTACAGTACTATGATTCCACTTTCAACCTCCTATGGAATCCTGGGGCTTGCAGTTTAAGGACGGGCTCCTCCCTAAACTGCAAACTCCAGGATTCCATAGGACGTTGAAAGTGGAATAATAGCGCTGTAAAAGTATAGTGTGGAAATGGCCATAATGACTGCATAACCGTCTTGAGACGGAACAGGTGGAGAGAAAAATACAGTCACTCAAATGAGACCCTCCAAAGTGATAGGATTTTACATTTCCCCTGACGTGTAATCCTTAAAGATACAGGAACTAAGGGAAAAAATGTAATGGTTTTGTTACATAGTCTATGACCGTTTCCGCACTACAGTGTTAAAGTGCTGCTGTTCCACTATCAACCTCCTATGGAATTCTGGGGCTTGTAGTTTAGGGAAGGGCACTTCAAATTCTCAGCCAAAGAGCTCTTCGGTCTCAGTAAACTACACACCCCAGAATTCCAAAGGGTATTGAAAGTGGAATAGCAGCGGTTTAAGACTGTAGTGCGGAAATGGCATATGTATCAATGGCATGAAAAGAAAGGGCCCAGCTGTCCGGGAGACTCCCGCAAGTAATCCGTTTGGCAAAAACCTCGTACAAGACCACAGAGAGAAGCCACCCTCCCCTCCACTTGCCCTGTCCGCCGCTTGACTGAGGGACTTCATTGGAGAGCGGAAGATGACATCTCGAACCTTTCCCGTTGCTTAGCAACCACAGTTAAGCCAAATCCATCCGCTGTGACGTTCTCATGGGCCTTCTGAGCCCCCCTTCTTACGGCGCTTTTCTTCACGTAGTTTCGAACCAAGGAGCGGTTTCCTACAGGCTTGGCGTGCCTGGTGACGTCATCTCCCCGCGTCTGATGCGAAGGAGGAAGGAACGGGACGAGCGGGCCCGAGGAGCCGGGACTCTCCCCCTCACGGGGAGGGCGCAGCGGACAGTTTGGGCGGAGGGCGTCACCCGGCACGGAGATGCGGCGGCGGCGCCACCGGTCCCTTTCCGCCTGCGGCTGAGCCGAAGAGGGAGTGTTTCAGGCACCCCTGCCTCTCACGGAGGCGTCCGTTGGCCCGGGGGAGGGACCCGGAGGTAAATAAAGCCCGTGAGAAAGCGGCCAGTAGAGTTCCGCCCCGCATTGTCCGCTCCCACGGGGTTACAGATGGCCGTCTTCCAAAAAGTTTTCCCCCTGACCTGCACTTTCAGCCTCTATTAACCGCTTGATGGCTGTAGGCGTCCCATAGGGATAAACAAAGTTATTGGCCGTTTCCGCACTAGCCTGTTATAGCGCGACGATTCCACTTTCAACCTCCTCTGGAATCCTGGGGTTTGCAGTTTCGGGAGGGGCCGGCCGACCCCTCCCGAAACTGCAAACCCCAGGATTCCAGAGGAGGTTGAAAGTGGAATCGTCGCGCTATAACAGGCTAGTGCGGAAATGGCCTTAGTGTTGCTCTCCGTTTTGATGCGTGTCTGCCGGGATCATTCTGCAGAGATCATATTTTATAACACAACGCTATGCGATTTTTCTTTGAGGGTCAGGCTTCGAATTAAAAAAAAATGAGGGCCAAATTCTCCTTGAATGGATGCATTGACTGTTGAGCTCAAAAAGCCAGAGTAACCCCTGCACGTATTAGCAATATTACTTATATTCATAGTGAATTCTGCTTGTTGATACAGCTTGGTTGTATTAGCATATGGGATTCCTCGTCTGATTTGTGGAGTGTGTATATATATATATACCTTTTAGGATTGTCCTGGGAGTTGTAGTTACATGAGGGAATAGCTCATTGGTGAGTTCAGCTTTGATGAACTCGGTCCCTTAATGAGGGGTCTGTTTCATCTGTGTTAGTGAACAGAATTCATTCTGAAATTCGTTTTTCTCTGCCTACAGTATCTGAGGATTGGCACTGCAAAGAAGATGGCCAACGATGTAAGACACTGAAATGGTCAGAAAACACATACGCAAGTTCTTGGTGTGAATAACATAGCGCCTGATAATTCAGAGGTTACATTGGCATCAATTTGTCACACTATAAAATAAGGCTCCTGGCATAGCGATAAGGATTGTGACAGTTTAATTATTTTAAATGAAGTTCAGATTTGTAGGACAAATATTGGTTTGCACTTTTTTTCCCCTTATCCACCTGCCTTTGAGCCTTATAGCTGCTGCATGTTGTAAACATAGGCCATTTCCACACGAGGCTGTTATAGTGGGATGATTCTACTTTCAACATCCTCTGGAATCCTGGGGTTTGCAGTTTCGGGAGGGGCCAGCTGGCCCCTCCCGAAACTGCAAACCCCAGGTTCCAGAGGATGTTGAAAGTGGAATCATCCCGCTATAACAGCCTCGTGCGGAAATGGCCATAATAAGGCATGGCTTTGGTGCTTTCAGCCCTGCCAATATCTTGTATTTCAAATCCCAGAAACTTTGGCTACTACGGCCAAGAGTTAGGAGGTGATGGGAACTATCATTCAAAACTTCAAAGATTTCCTGATCTCTCAAGTAGGCCCTGTCTCCTGCAAGATTAGTTTTATCAGCCATGTTGAAAACTTTGGATGAAATCCACAATATTTTATTGGAATACGTGGAATAAAAGTAAAATTTATATGCCTCCCCTATATTTAACACAAATGACTGTCCCTGGAAAAACACTTTTTATACAATACTTTCCTGAAGAGAGCTGTACCTGATATATTTTGCTGAGATATTGCTGTAGTACCTT
This sequence comes from Ctenosaura bakeri, assembly GCA_948474755.1. Lineage (NCBI taxonomy): Eukaryota > Metazoa > Chordata > Lepidosauria > Squamata > Iguanidae > Ctenosaura > Ctenosaura bakeri. The sequence goes on from CAOLHI010004580.1 coordinate 25,484, forward strand.
CAGTTTCATTCATTTACTTAAAAGTTCCATTTCAAGCTGAGAGATATCTCATTCAATACAACTGGTTGAACATTCTGTTTTGTTACAGGGTGTATCTGCAGGTGCAGCAACATCACATTTCGTCTTGACTACTTTTACTTATGACTGATTGAGAAGCAGTAGATTTTGCAAAATAGAGACAAGCTTAGCAGTGTGTTTGTTAGTTATTCTACTGAGCATTAGAATTTGTCAGTGCTTTTTTTTAGAAGAATAATTAGAAGTTCATATCCTATATTTAGCCCAGTCAGACATGGATAAATGTATCTGTAAGTATATAGTTAGAAAAAGAGCACTGAAAATTTTTCCAAAAAAAATCTTTTAGAAGATTTTCCATGCCATATCTATATTTCATAAGTGGCCTTAGACAAGCAAGTTTATCTTAGCCTCAATTCTCCATTTGCAGTTTTGGATGATGATACTAATTTGCATTACAAGGAATTTGTAGTTATTATTGAGATCATATGCATGAAACACTCTTAAGGTGCCCTCCAGGTATTTTGAACTATGATTCCCATAGTTCTTGGTAGTACTAGCTAGGGCAGTTGGGTACTGGAATACAAAACATCTGGATTTTAATCCAGTCATTAGTCCTAAGTAGAGTAAACCAACTAAATCAACAAAACTTACAAAAATTCTCATTAATGCAGTGGCTGTATTCCAGTTGAGAATAACAATTGGATTTAGGCTCTTGGAGGGTAGCTGGTTTCCTAACACTGCTCCAAAATACCATCAGAATGACAGGTATTGCTTTATAGTAAAGTTGGTCTAGGTTCTCCAACTGTAGGATCTGGGCATATCTTGATAGCTGCTACCTACCATTTTAATGCTCTGGCAAACTCAGACATTTTTCCAGTATATTTTGGAAATGCTTGTATATACGTCTTTTGGTACCTTTAACTTCTATATTAAAATGAAATAATTTATAATAGGGAGACTAACCTGAGCACACGCTATCTCTTTGGACTGTCATTGGTCCACCTGTATCATACCTTGTCCTTGCACCTAATGTTTATATTTTCTTAGTCTGCAGCTTTGTATTACGTTGGTGTCCTACAATCCACCTAGTGTACATTTTTTGTTAAACAAATATATAATAGTTGATTGATTTGAGTCATTTTTTCCTTTAAGAAATGTATCCAATTAGACAAAATGGTTATTGAAATGTAACTGAACAGAGTCCACAAGGGTATTGTCTGAGACAGTTAGAAAAGAGGAGGATGATCTGCAAGCTGATTTATAGATAAGTACTAGAGAGACAAAATTCCTCATTCTTCACCTTTAGACTTTATTAAATTTGGCCTCACTCTCATCAGATAGCATCAGTGAAGCAGATTCTTTTTTTCACAGGTTACTCATACTTTGAACCTGCTTTCTCGGCTGTCTTGTTGGCTGAAGTAACTCACTATGGCACCTAAAGATATAATGACTAATTCTCATGCCAAATCAATTCTCAATGCAATGAACTCTCTGCGAAAAAGTAACACATTATGTGATGTGACCCTACGTGTGGAACAAAAAGACTTTCCAGCCCATCGTATTGTGTTAGCTGCTTGCAGTGACTACTTCTGTGCTATGTTCACCAGTGAGGTATGCAATGTGTACAATAGATACTTTTATTCCTGCAAATAGGAAAATTGCTTGCTATGCAGATTTAACAATGTAAAAATAGCATTAATACTGTGATCCTGCATTCACATTTTTGAGAATAAATTCTCATTGAATTCACTGAAGTTTCTTCTGAGTGACAGTATATGAGATTGTATAGAATGGTTACAGTTCTGTATCTGCTTGAATGTAAAGTGTTGAGAGTTGCTTCTAAGTAAATATGGATATGACTGAGTTGCAAAAATGAATGTAAATGTATATAAAAGAAATTGTAGCTGCTATATAATGAATGAACTGTGGTCAGAAACATAAATAAATTAATACAGAAAAATTAGCATTATCTATTGTCTTGTTGCTTTCTAGGCACATACAATAGAGTTACCAGAGGTGCCAAGAAAGCAAGAAGACCTTAGATAATGCTGATCTTTCTTCACGCACACAGTTCACAAGTTCTTCTGCAAATTTCAATTCCTTGAGTTAAGTCTACTAAGAATGTAAATTGCATGTTATAGGTAAAGGTAACCTTATCTATAAAGTTATAGCTATAATTGAAGGTATAGGCAATTTCAACTATAATGTTTGATTTTTATGCTTCTGCTGATAGTGAAATGAACAATTTAGATTTGGCACCTTTCATTACACACACAGATATATGTATGTATGTATGTATGTGTGTGTGTGTGTGTATATATGTATATAAAATCATTATCATGAAACCCCAAACATGCTTGTGAAGTTTTCTTTTTAACAAGGAACACTGAGCAAGAGCTGGAAGGCCAGCGACATTGATTCCACTCACTGATGGACTTTGTCCACTGACTCAATTGAAAACAACTTGTTTCTTTTTTAGCCCTCTCCACCCATGTAAATGACAGCATTGGTATAGTCTTCCCTTTAGGTGTACCATCATCTCACTCCATTTTACCTCCAAGTGGCTTGTTCACTGGAAGGAGCAGTACTTCACAGTTCTCCCCTTGATTCATCTTGCTATAATAACAAAATAGCTTTGTACACATAATTCAGCAGATCACATGTTCCACACATTTTACTAATTATTTTGTCTATTTTGGCAGTGCTTTATTGCATAACTTGAACAAGAGGCTCTCTAGCTTATGCTGTTATTTATTACAGCTACACTAACCAATAATCTCGCATGCATTCCAATTACATTTATAGTCACTGTATGCATTGTATCTTTTTAAAAGCCAGTCCTGTTACATGTTCACATCTTATAATTTCAGTATTGTAAGACCTTTGGAGAAGAGCTGGCAGGGGGTATGACACTGTATAAAAAGACTGAAATACAAAAGAAAAAGAAAAAAATGCTCTGCGTTACTGAAAGTTAAACTGCATACTTCTAAATGTTTCACTGTTGTATGCAAATCAGCTTTTCCAAATAATGACAGGTATTTAAAAAAAAACATTATATATGTTGCAAATCTAGACTTGTAATTGTCTCTTAGCTCATAACCCATAGCAAGTATCCCTTTAGGTAACCAGAAATGAAGCTTTACAAATGTTAATTCTTCTCTTTTTCAGTTTTGGGCCAGAAATGACTGGTATAGGCATGTTACAGAACAACCAGATGACTAAAAGTTTTTTAAACTAGTAATTCACTGTTTGCAGTAATAATATTATTTGCAAGACTATATTAATCATGATTCAAGCCCAATGACTTTGGTGTTTTTTTAGAGGTGAATGTTAATTGATTATGGTGAGTGAATATGCCTGTCTGCTCACAGAAGATATTAAATTATTTTTGTTAAGTCTTTGTTTTTCTTGTTGAAATTATAATTTTGCATTATATTTCCACCTAGAAATTCTGTGGAATATTTGCTGCACTTTTCCAGTTGCTAAGATTTTATAGGTTGTAAACTACTTCCTATTGCTTACCTTACCCTTGGTTTCAGAATCTGGTAAAGGATATTATTATAACTGCTATAAAATAACATTGTTTTTCTGATTTATAATTTGTAGCTTTCAGAGAAGGATAAACCCTATGTCGATATCCAGGGGCTAACAGCCTCAACTATGGAAATATTGCTGGATTTTGTGTACACAGAGACTGTTCATGTGACAGTGGAGAATGTTCAGGAGTTACTCCCAGCAGCCTGTCTGCTTCAACTAAAAGGTAATGGCAAAAACTATGTAAATTAGGGATGGAACATTTCTTGGCATCTCTGAACCTTATTCTTGTGTTCACATGTCACAGTTATCAAACCATAGACCTAAGATCTTTTGTTTGTTTAATCTCTTGAACTACAAGCAAATTGATTATCTAACATACAACAGTACAGAGGCTCTTCTTTGACAAACCAGAATTCTCTTGAATTCTGGCATGTTGTCTGAATATGACTGATACAAAGTACTTTTTAAGAGAAGAATGTGTTTTATTTCAATTGCTGCTGAACATGTTGCAGACAAAAGACAATAAGGCTATTACCAAGAAACTGGAAGACTAAGGAAGCATAATGATAGCATTACATCCACCAAGTTGGCTTGTACAAAAGATAGCAGTTTCATTACTCCACTGTTAATTTTCTTACTTTAAAAGAAAATCTGGTTGTCTCAAATTCTTCTCATATGAGTGGCTTGACCATCTGTTGTACAAACTCTGATTTTATTTTTCTTGCAGGAGTAAAGCAGGCTTGCTGTGAGTTCCTAGAAAGCCAGCTGGATCCATCCAACTGTCTGGGCATTCGAGATTTTGCTGAAACACACAATTGTGTTGACTTAATGCAGGCAGCTGAAGTCTTCAGCCAGAAGCACTTCCCAGATGTAGTTCAGCATGAAGAGTTTATACTTCTAAATCAAGAAGAAGTGGAAAAGCTCATCAAATGTGATGAAATACAGGTAAAAAAATGGCTTGTCAATGAAGAAGGCAATAACTGAGGCACCACACAGTTCTGGCATGTAACAAATCAGAACTAAAGACAATTCAGGTGTTAACTAATGTGTTTATTAGAATTCTGAGAATTACAGATTTCATATCATAATGAAGGTAAGTTCCTAGTCTTTATAGTTATCAAGATCCTTTCATATGTGCAGTCTCTAAAATTTCTGATGTATTCCAGAGTTCTGTGTATGCCAGACAGTCCTGGCTTATATCCTAACCATATAAATCTATATGTCCCACACTTTACCATCAAGTTTGAAAACTAGTGGGCAATGATTTTTTGAGAGCCAGTTGTCTGTTTTTCCCATTAGATGTTTTAATAAACCTTAGCCCATATAAAAAGAATTATAAATTACTCCTACAAAGTAGAAGAGAATCTACTTCTGGAAATGAGTGTTTGAAATGCAGTTGCTTAGTATAAATCAAGGGAGAAATGTTGCTCTTTCTCATATTCAGTCATCCTTCAGAAGGAAATTACACACTACCTGTCAACTTATTAATTGACTTTATGGGAATTTAAATGGCCTGAAACACCTTTTGAAAACAGATTTTACAGGTTTTACTGTTTCAAAAACTTATTTGCAAAAGTGCTTGGATGTGGCCCATATAGCTAAAACTAGCAAACCTCTCTTTAAAAAGCCTGAATAGATGGTATGAAACTTCTGTAAGGTTGAGCTACATAAACTGGGCTATTAGTACCAAATGCTGGAGATACTGTCAAGAAATAAGTTCGTAACACTCAAATGTGGTGGCACTGTGACAAAGTCAACAAATTTGGGGGGGAGCAGAGGGAAGTATTTTAGGAAGCTGCCAAAATTACTAAACAGAACCCCAACTTTGTCCTTTCCTGGCTATATAACTGTTAACATTTTTTTAAGGAAATAAAACTTTACTACTTCATAAGAATATACTCACATTTTCCTGGAATGTGAGTTGGAAATTGGAAATAGCTAATGGGAGAAAAAGAGCAATAGATCTGTCTTCTGAAAAAGGAAAAAAATGTGTTGGGTTAACATTAATGGAAAGACACTTACTTACCAAATAGAAGTGATGCAGCATGATCATAGTTATGATAAATGATGTAATACTTGTTATCCATTCATGGTAGTGACCCACAGAACATACTTTTTTGTGCAGCCTATGGCCAGTGTGGCATTTCTTCCCTATCCTAACCCTATCCAGCCAGCAGGTTGTGGGGGATAGGATTATGCTACAGCTTTTTTTTAAGGTTCCTCTTCTGATGTAATCAGTCAACAAGGAGAACAGTTAATATATCATCCCTGCAGGTAAATGTTTAAAATGTTTAAAAACCTGCCCATATTTTTGTCTAATTGAAAGCACTATGTTAAATGTAACAGGTAGTTCATGGATGAACTGTACTGAAATTTCCAGGGCTATCTGTGATGTCTGAAAAGAATAGCTAGAATTAACAAGTGTCTGGAAATGTATTGAGTGAAAATAGGTCATAATTATAAGTCTAGTGTTCTTTATTTAATAGGAAAGATATGGGGGTTAATATAACAAAGGGAGTCTAGAATATTAGGAAGTATTTATGAGCCTTCCTGGTTATTTGTAGAAAAAACTAATTGATTAAAGGCTGGTGAATACAGATGAGTGATCTGGATGAAACTATGAAACAGTTTTTTTCTTCCTTGTGAGAATTATAAGTTGATACTTCTTTGCCACAAAATAATTTGGGGGTGGAGGTGGTTTAAAATTTATGTAAGTTGTTGAAAATTGTTGAAGCAATCATTTGCAGGTAAAAAAATCACAATATTTACTTCAAAAAATTCCGAAGCATTTTATACACACTGAGGTAGTACATAAACAGTCATTGTTAACGCTTCCAGCCTAAGCCCACCTGTGCTTCGTACCCATGATTTCTCTTTTCAAGCAAAACAAGATAGATGCTACTGTATTATATTCATGTTGTTCCTTATCTTGAAAACATGTTGTTGCTTGAGTTAACATTGTAGGAGATCTTTGCTTTTATGACCAAATCCCTATTTGTCTTTTGGTTGAAAAGAGAATGGTGGGAACTGTTATCTCATGTCTTCATGCATATCACATCTTGGGCATTTCACACTGGCTGCTTGAGACAGTTATGCAAGTTACACCTCCCTCATAAAGATCTTCTTGTATCTATTCAAAGAGAATTGTGTTTTCTCAGTTTTCCAACACCAGAGGCACAATCCATGCTTGGCTTCTGAAATAGTCATTCCTCCTCAGCCAAAGTCATCTCTTCTATAAAAGACTGATTAGTGACGTCTTTTCTTACAGGTTGATTCTGAAGAGCCTGTCTTTGAGGCAGTTATTAATTGGGTGAAGCACTCAAAGAAAGAGCGGGAAGCATCCCTGCCAGAGCTGCTACAATATGTGCGCATGCCACTTCTCACCCCACGCTACATCACTGATGTCATAGACACTGAGGTAAGATCAGCTATCTTATTAAACAATGTGTGGAATCAGTCTGATACAGAGGTAGGCAATGTAATATGCACCAGATGCTTTAGAGTCCCTTAATCCCTCACCATTTCTCATGCTGGTTGGCGCTGATCGAAGCGGTGTTCTGAAACACTGTGGAAACACTGAGGTCTACTTTGTTATTGGCATTTGTTTTACCACTGAGCTAAAAGCTCATAATTCTCTGAATGTATCTATAGTGAGTATAGGTTAATGTGTGTGCAAACATCCATTCAGAATAATTAGAACCCCATCTACTTTACCATGTATGAATTTAAAAACGTAAAACCAGTCAACTGAACAGTATCTCAGCAGCTAAGTGAATTCCCTTATAGTTAAACCGTTCTTTACCTTTATCCTTTAGGGACATATGTTTATGTCAAAAGCAGCTGTGAATCCTGTGAATCAAAGTCAGAGAAGTCAGAAAGCAATTACAGTTCAGGAATATTGTAGCTGATAAGAAGTGACCTAGCTTTTGTGCAGAGAAGACAGAGAAGACTGGTATTTTTATACCTTGGTATAAGGTATAAAAAATACGTATTTTTATACCTATTTTTGTACCTTGCTTCTGACATTCATATAAATAAGCCGCTCATTTTTTATTAGTTCTGATTTGTTCTGCCAGTAGCTCACAGGCTGTGGACCTCTCTCCCACAGTGGAGTAGGCTGACTTCCCTCTCTGCTCTCCTTCAACCAGCAGGCAAAAACCTTTTTATTCAGATCAGCTTTTGTTGATTAGCTGGTCATTGTAGAAGGTCTTATAATAGGAGGGGGCTGTACTTTTACTCTCATTGTTATAAATATTTTGAACTGTTTTAAGTTAATGCTGTTCTTAAGAGAGATCAGTATTAAACTTTGAAAAAACTTTTTGTTATAACCGTTCTTTCTTAGTACTTTGATTTAATCTGTGAACTGTCTTAGATCCCATGTCAGCAGAAAGGCAGGGAAGGAATAAAATCAATGAAATAAATATGAAGTTTATGTTGAATTTAAGTTTGAATGTATCAAAGCAACATAAGTGCTAATATAATAAATGTAAAATGCTACACATCCAATTTTCAGACTGCTGCACAGACGCCAAAATACTTCATAGCTATCATAGCAGTGTTAGGCTTCTTTCAGAATAACCTTGTATGAGCAAGTAGATAGTCACATTTTGGCCACATTTCTGTCAGAGTCCTGTGAAGATAAGGCAATAAAATATATAGATTTGGATTCTGTGAACTGCAAGTAGAAGGAAATTCAGGGAAATGGATTTTGTCATCCTTTTATTTCCTTTCTTGCACTACATAATTATAGCACTGTGATTCTACTTTAATTGCCATGGTTCCATCCTGTGAAATCCTGGATTTTGTAGTTTGCTGAGGGGCATGTAGAATTCTCAGCCAGAGGGCTTCAGTGTGTCACTAAACTGCACAACCCAGGATTCAGTCATGGCAGCAAAAGTGGAATCTTAGTGATATAACTGTGTAGTATAAGGGGGCCTTTGGAGTGTTGCCAAAACCTACAGTTGAGTTAGGTTCCCTGTATCTTCCTCTAACTACCATAATCAGCATGGAACACTTTATTTTATATACGGAAGACCCCCCCCTTTATCCATTGTTTTGCTTTCTGTGGTTTTAGTTACCTGTAGTCAACCATGGTCTGAAAATACTAAATGGAAACTTGCAGAAAAAGGCTGCATACTAGGCTATTATGTGGAAGAAAAGGCAGGAGCTTAACTAGCTTCCTAGGAATGTGCACTTTAGGAACCCACAAGTGGTGGGAAAGAGAAAGCAAGAGAAGGAGGAGTTTCGTGGAGGGGACAACAAAGGGGGCTTCCCATATACCTGGAGTATACTGGGGGTAGGAGGGAGCTTTTTGAAGTGCCATAGTGAAGCAGTGGTGACTAGCCCTGCAAAACTCACAACTCTTCCAAGCAGGGTCCCCCCAGCCAGGTGTCTCTTCCCTCACAGTCATCTTCCTCCCTCCCACCTTTCATCCCGATCCATTCCCTGGCATCTGAGCGATGGCACCAACACAGCCTCCTCTGGGTCCTGCCACCCACACCTTGCCTGCCTGCCCCCCCTTAGGGGGGGCATAATGGCATAATGCCCCCCAGAGCCCCTAGTGGGCATTGGGGGACATTTGGGAGGGATTGAAGTGAATTTGGGGGGAATGAAGTGAGGGTGGGGGATACAGTCCCCGCAAGGTCTCCTACTGCTTAATACAGTTTGCTAGCCTCCCATAGTTGCCCATCCTTGATCTGTATCGTAGCACAAGACAGTACAAATCTTTGTTATTCTTATATTAGTTAAATCCAATGCATCTTTCTTATGAAGTAATTAACTTGATTTATAATTTGTGATGAAAACTATATATGAAAATATGTAATATTTGCCATGTGCCATAACCAGCATAGGACATCATATTTTATATATAGTGAATCTGCTGTATGTGCAGGGTTCCATTTCAGCCCCACACCCCAATGTAAAACAAAAAATGCGAGTGTCATGCCCCATTGTAATCAATGGACTCAATGTATGTGTGCCAGCTCCAGTATGCGTGCATACCCATCACATCCATTGATTATAATAGAATGCAACACTTCCTGTGACCTCCCATTTGTACATGCAGAGGTCACACCAGAAGAGGGCCCGCTGTATGTCAGTGTCCCTCTTACCCTATAAGAAACTATTTGGATAAGGATGAGAACTTATTTCTGTCACTCTTTACACCTAATCAACATACCAAACCCTTTTCTTGGCGTACAGGTAGGAAATCTTCGGACCTGTAGATGCTAGCATTGTATTCTAAAACATCTGGAGAACTGAAGATTCCGCAATCCTATTTTATATTGTTATTATGTGGAGTTGTCAAACTGGTGTAACCTGTAAAAATTAATAATCTCCCTCAATCCCTTCCTCAGCCTTTTATTCGATGTAGTTTGCAATGCAGAGACCTTGTAGATGAAGCTAAGAAGTTTCACTTAAGGCCTGAGCTTCGAAGCCAAATGCAGGGACCTAGAACCAGAGCACGTCTAGGTAAGTAACAGAGAAACTGTTGTAAAAATGTTTGGGAAATAGTGTTAAAATGGGGATGTTCCATTCCTGTATTTTCTGTCATCTGGTCAGCTTGAAAAGTTTAATAGAATAATCTGTTGTTGTTTCAGTGTTGCAACATATTTTGGGCCTTAGACAATTAAAGGATAAATGTGTTTCTGTAATTCTTTGTTCATCAATATGGGTGAAAATTAGTGAGCAAATATATTCTGTGCGCCACGCATGGCTAGAATACTGAACTTTGAAATATTGTTTTGAGTGACCCGCTTTCTGCTTTCAGAGTGTATGGGTGCAGGATCCTAATGCAAACAACTTCAGAGTAAAAACATCATCATAGAAAACAAGCAGTTAGATAGGCTCATGCAGATCATAGGTTCACACAGATCATAAGAATGGTTGGTAGTAATCAAGATCCAGTTTCTAAGTAAATCGGGTTCACACAGTTAACCAAATTTTCACATCGTGGAAGAGCAGTATGCTCCCATCACCATTATATCTTATTTTTTATATTAATGGTATAGAAAATATATGAGCTAGATTCTCAATACTGTATTTCAAGCATTTTCTTACACGTAAAAAGAGAAGTGGAGATAAAATAATAATGAGTGATGTTTTTGTGAATAGGCATCAGCATGATGATGAATGTTGGATGTGGGATATTATTTGAAAGAAAAATGTTGGGCGTGGTCCTCTTCTACCTTAGAATCAGGAAAATTGTTACCAACGCCCAGCTAGCAGTAGTATGGCACACAAATTCAGGAAGCATTTCACACATTTATTTAACTGATGCCTTTATAGGAATCAGGTCTTACCACAAACAAAGTGTTGCCACATTCAAAGTCAAAATAACACCACCTTTAAGAGGGAAGATATAGGGAATGCTTTGGGAAGCCCAAGATTTATAGAAGCTATAAAATAATAATCCTGAGAGAGGAAAAAGTTAAGTGGGGAGAGGACCCCCAAAATATCCATATGAGGGCTACTCACTGCAGTGGGCATGGAATGCTGATTGATTGAGGGGGAAACCTGTTTAGGGAAAGAATGGAATGGAAGCTATTGACTGGAAAACTGAATAGCATTTCACTCTGCAATATTTCGTATTTCATCCTGTTTGTAAATGTTGCCACAAATATACTTTCTTGTGGGTAAAAGCAGCTGGAAGTTGCATTTGGTTAGCCAACATTCATTTCCTGAAAGCAGATCCTGGAAGAGCAGATTGTTCATAACACTCAGTAAACAAAAATTATCTGACTGCATTGTTTGTTCAGACTGTAGAATATGGTTTTACTTAATGCAGATTTCAGGATTTCCAGTCTGGCAGATTCTAGAAAAAGGAGGAACTGTGAGCGTGATGTCAGGCTCTGATTGCTTCTGTCTGTCTGGGTAATAAGCCTTTAAGGATATGAGAATGCACTACCTATTCTAGAGCAGGGGAGTGGGGTGGACACACACACACAGAGATAGACTGACTGACTGACTGGTTATATATTATAAGGAATCCTCAGTGGTAACATAAATCTCTCAGGTTTCTCCTACCTCTCTAAGTGTATGAGGGTATGTGTTGATGTGGTGTCCTAACTGTCTCGTACTTAGGTCTATGAAAAATCCTTTTATGCAGTTATTTTTGCTTGTGTTTATCCATATATGCCAAATATAGAATATGTGACTTAAAAGAAAATAAGCTTATTTTCCTGCTTTCTTGCCTGGAAGGTATTCTTAATCATGAACGGCAGTCAGGTAAATTACTGCTGACAAGCCTGTATGGATGATAAATGCCATTTTTAACATGTGCTTTCAGGCACAAGTAAAGCTGAACATGTGATAAATGAGCTTGCGAGAAGACACTGGCTTGGTATTTTAGTACTAAATTTCCCAACTGAAGTATTACACAAAGAAAAGCTACTGTTGGAAGATGCAAACGTTGTGAAAGGATATCAAAACCTGGGGTTGATTTCAGGAGCTGAACCCTTGGCCCAGTTATCATTTGTTTTGTTGCTGGTTTTAGATGCTGTACATCCAAAACTACTTAATAAATTTCAAATTTGTTGATATTCTCAGGCTGTTCTAGAAGTAAGTGAAATGGCTGCCTATGGTGTATATCAAAATTTGTCATTAGTTCCTGAACCATTCTGTGTAGTTTGATAATTGTCTTTCTGATTGAAGTAATTAACTGGAGACAATAGAATGAACTCACCAAAGGCAAGAGTAGAATAAGGCAGCAAGGAAACAAATCCTGAGTGTACAGCTACAACATGGGCAATAGAGTTGAAAGAGATGCAAAGATTATATGGCTCAAAATAAACATGAGCTGTTATAATGTTGGTGCTGAAAAGAAAAGGGCAAAGATATTTGACTTAAATTAACAAATGTGGCTTTCAGTTTTGCATTAAAATACAACTAGATTACCACATTGATTTGTCTTGAATAAGATAGGGTGAGACTATTGCTGAGGCTGAGCTTTCAAATAGTTAAAAGGCTGTTAACATGGGGTTCATTAGTTGCAACCACGGAAGAAGAAAACAAAATGCATAGGCATGCTCCATTGGCTGTGTATGCTTATGTTAGGGATGAAGAACCTTCAGCCCTCTATATGTTATTGGACTCCAGTTCCCAACAGCCCAAACTAGCATGGGCAGTAGTCCATTCAATGACAAGAATTAGAGTATATAGAGTATTAGGGCAGTCTTGTCACCGCTGCTTTAAGACTAGCATATCATTCAAAACTACCTTTGTAAAAAAGCTAGTAAAAGGTTAAGAAAAGTAAGTGAGCTAAAGGAAAATGAAAAGTGTGCTCTGAGACTGTGTTTATGCTCAGGAGCCCTTCTTAAGACAGAATGTACATACACAAACAACAAAGGACCTAATGGAGTAATAACATTCCATTGGTCTTTTTTTTTTTTTTTCATTCAGGTGCCAATGAGGTGCTCTTAGTAATTGGAGGTTTTGGAAATCAGCAGTCACCTATTGATGTGGTGGAGAAATATGACCCGAAAACACAGGAATGGAGTTTCTTACCAGTATGTATTTGTCTCCTTTGTCACATACTCTATAATGTCAGTCACATATATTGTTAAAGTATATTTGACCAGTCTGGTTAAGCTTAGAAAGGAACTAACTGCATGTTACTCCCTACTGCATGTAACAATACCACTTTGGGAGGGGAAAATTGAGAGCAGAGAAGTAGTAGGTCTCGGGGTGCTTTACTGTTTCCTGTGTCCTCTCAGACTGCTGTGGCTCTTGTTTCGGGCAATAGAAAATGTGTTTTGAGCTGTAAGGGTAGAAATTCTGACAGAAGAAGGGCTTTACAAAGATGTTTTCTCTCACTAGAAAAAGAAAAACAAAACGCCCCTATGCACAGGAAAAACAGTACCACCTATGCATAATGGAACCTGTCTCTAATCACTCCAGGAAATAGGATGGTGACTTTTAGTTGGTAGCAACATGTTTACACTTTAGGGTGGGGCAAGCAACTACCTAAGATATATACACTCACATCCCTACTGGATCTGGGATGACCACAAAAACTATGGTCACACCCCCAATTCTGTAAATGATGCCTCTGGAGTTGTTGGAAAAATTTTGCCTGCTTTTTAGAGGCCGTTGACATGATTCAGGCCTTACAGAGGCCTTTTGTTTTTTCTCAAAAGCAGAAGTAACCAAAAATAAGTTCTCTTTAAAGTTTTCCCTCAGTCTGAAATAGTTTTGGGAGGAGAATTGCCCCGCATGACCTGTGGAGGGTATAAGGGACTGTTTTCAATAAAGTTAAAGGAGCACAGCAGGGCTCCTGGGAGAGCATTAGTAGCCCATGGGCTACACTTTGCCACCCCTGGTTTACCATAATACTGAAAAGAATGAAATGTAAATCAGGAAATCCCCAGTTCAAGCTTCAGCTAATAAATGGGATTCAAAAGCTGGTCTTAACCAAGCCTTTCTGTTACTCACCATCCCTTCCCCTATATCTAAAATGCTTACAGAAAGAGTAAAATATTCAGAAACTGCATGTGAAATGCCTTGAAAGCCTTCTGTCTGTATAAGTGAGGGGAGGGAATAAAAAGAGCCCTCAGTATATTGTTGGACTGCAACTGCAAGGATTTCTCACCATTGGCTATGCAAGTAGGGTTGCTGTGAGTTGCAGTTCCACATCTGGCCACACTCTGCCCATCCTACAGTAGTATAAATAAGTAGTTATAGGAAAGAGATCTGTAGCAGCTCAGGATGAAGAATTAAGAGTGTTCCAGATGAAACTTCAACCTTATACTCCCAAAGCAAAAAAAAATTAAAAAAAATCAAACTGTTTGCTCTCTGAATCCCTTAGTGAGCTGTTTCCTGTCTGTCAGAAGCCTTTGCTGCTATTTACTGCACTCTTAACTGTATGCATGTGAATGATGAATATATGGAAAGGATAAATCCTATTGCATTTGTCCATTGTGACAGGCAGCACCTTATCTATATAGGCTCCCTTTATGGCAGCAGTTGGAAATACAAGTGCCAGTGCTACTTAGAGATACCAACATTTACTGGTTCCATTGTTTTTCCTTTAACACACACAGAGCATCAGCCGTAAAAGACGCTATGTTGCCACAGTTTCATTGCATGATCGGATATATGTAATTGGTGGTTATGATGGCCGTTCTCGTCTTAGCTCTGTAGAATGCTTAGATTATACATCTGATGAAGACAGTATCTGGTACTCTGTGGCTCCTATGAATGTTCGACGGGGCCTAGCAGGGGCCACTACTTTGGGAGGTATGTATTAGTTGACGGATTGTCATCCTTCCACTACGGGTAATCATTGTTTTAAACAACTTTGTAAATGTTGAGAGAATTTATCTCTTTTACTTGGCTAAGATAAATTTATATCTATTTAAAATGCCCATTTAAATTTTAAATGCTCTGATTTCCTTACTCTGATTTTCAAACCTCCTTCCTCAGAGTCTAATCCAGCTTCACATATGATGCATTCAGCATACAAGTTAAACAGATGGATGGTAAAATACAGTCTTGCCTGAGCCCCTTACCAATTGGAAACCACTCTCTTTCCCCATATTCTGTTCTAACAGTGGCCTCTTGTCCTAAGTACTGGTTATGCATTAGGATAACCAGATGTTGTAATGCATCCATTCCTTTAGAGCAATCCACAGTTTTCTATGAGCAACATAGTCATAATCTATAAAGCACAGGCTGATTTTCTTAAATGCTTTGGGCCACTCCTTTATCCAATGTATGTTTGCAATATGATCCCTCATCTGACTTCCTCTTCTGAAACCAGCTTGGACACCTGGCATTTCTCACTCCATGTATGGTAAAATTCTTTGTTGTTACCCACCCTCACCCCCCATGTGTGATTTGTCAAACATAAAGCTCTTGTGAACTTTTTTGCAGATTGATACTTCTAACTAAGCAATCTTGTAATTGCTACTTCTAATCTAGTGTCAGAGGGGTGTCTTGAAGTTGCCTGTCGACTTATGGCAACCTCATGAATTTCATAGAGTTTTCTGAGGCAAGGAATACTCAGATGTGATTTGCTATTACTTTTCTCAGAAATACAGCCTACAGCCTTTTCTCAGAAATACTAAGCAGGGTTGACGCTGCTTAACTTCCAACATAAAACAGGACCTGGTACCTTCACGATAGTTAGGCCTCTCTTAGGATTGCTATAGTCCCAGGTGTTTTAAAGGAACTTAGTAAGACCCCTGAAAAATGTATGGAGTCTCCTTCTTTGGAAGTTTTTAAACAGAAGCTGGATGGCCATCTCTCAGGCATGCTTTGATTGTGTATTCCTACATGGCAGAGGTTGGACTCAGTGACCCTTGTAGTCTCTTCCAGCTCTGTGATTCTGTGGAATGGAGGTAAATAAAGCAAAATTTAAGCTATGATGCTTATGTATGACATCTGAACTTAAAAATCAGTTATTGGCAATCTCTTAAATTCCTGTCAGTTCTATATCATTTAAATATTTAGAAATACACATCCCCAGTCATATATATAACATTGTATCATTAAATTTTAATCCTCAATTGGTCACATTAAAACTTACAAAAAATTAAAATTGGGTAATAAAGACATTTTCAAAGAAGTGATCTTCCCAACTTGTATCACATTTTTCTGATCCAAATTTCTCATTATATTTTAATCACTAAAAATCTGTTACATTTTGATTAATGCAGGCAAGACAGAAGAACTACTAAACAGGTTAGTTATAATTTGAATGACTCTGGCAGATCAGGGTTTCTAAATCTCATTTTATCTTTCAAAGCATTCCAAAAAAAGATAGTGCATCTTATTCATAATCATGTTGAACCTTGGTTGTCTGGAAAGCAAGGACTTAAATTTAGAATGAGTGAGAGGATTCTCCTTTTGAGATTATCAAGACAGACATCAAACAACACATTTTCTACAGAACCGATTTCAGATCTGACATAAATGGAAAGACCAGTTTGTCTGTGACAAAGATATGTTTTTGACATTGAAAGGACAGAAACTGGCAAAATTTACAGAAAAGGGGCTTTTTTTGTTGACTGTAGCCGACTATTACTTATATTGATAAAAAAATGGGATGGTAGGTGTTGAAGAAAATGTAGTGCTCTAGTTATGTACTTTAATATGTGGAAAGGTGTTACTTGTTTCTGAGAAATTTTTTCAATAATCAACAAAAATCACTAAACAGAGTATTGGGATTTTTGCAGCTCTTGCCTTGCATTCTCTCTTTTGGTAGGGGGGAAATGAGATAGAACAAAGAGCTACATAAAAAATTACAGTCAGCCCTCCACATTTGTGGGGGTTGGGGTACAGAATTCTCATAAAAGTGGAAAAATTGCAAATATCTATAGCCTCCCCACAAAACTGTATTTAACACACACACACACACAAAAGGAGAAGGGAGCAGATTGAAATGTACAGTACACAATCCATCTGAATCCACAGTGTGGAGCATGCCAGGTTCCTGTTTCTACTTTGAAGTGGTGGGACTCCTTTGCATGGCTGAAGTAAGCAGCTGGTGGGGCTTCCTGCTGCCTCCACTGCTGCCCAACACCATTTTTAATAAGGAGTTACAAGCCTTGCTTTACATTCTCAGTCTTGCGAGGCTTGCAAAGAGGCAACGCTTACAAGTCCCTATTAAAAAATGGTGTGGGCAGCAGGGGAGATGGCAGCAAATAATCAGCAAATAATAAAATCCATAAATATTAAACCCATTGATGTGGAGGGCCAACTGTAATATTTTATTGTGTTTAGCAGACAGATTAGGGGTTGCATTTCACTGGGAGAATATGGTGAATTTATCTCTAAATAATTGGATGAAAGTAGTCTGGAATGTAGCTTAAATCGAAAAGTTAACATATAAAATTAGAGAGCTGACGAGAATATAGATTCTAGCTTCTATAGCATCTGGCAGATCTTATTGACTAAATTATAATACAGTATTGATTTTATGACAAATGAGCCATTTGTAGGATGTTATAAATAACTGAAATGTTTTATGTTAAAGTTTTTTACTTTGGTTGCTCATTGTTATTTATTGCACTACTTTAACAATACCTCTGTACTCTTAACAAAAGTTCAAAACATAATAGATGGTCAGGACAAAGGAATGCTTGTTACTGAAATGTATGACTCCAGTTCATAATCCAGTTCATAATCTGATATTATGTTACAGACATGATATATGTTTCTGGAGGTTTTGATGGAAGCCGGCGCCACACCAGCATGGAAAGATATGATCCCAATATTGATCAGTGGAGTATGTTGGGAGATATGCAGACAGCTCGAGAAGGAGCAGGACTGGTGGTTGCTAATAATGTTATCTACTGTCTTGGTAGGTAACCTTAAGACAAGGATGGGAACCAGTTTCTGCCCAAGGGTTGAATTCTGTTACAGAGAAGTATTTAGGGGATGTAGTCTGGTTGTGAGTGTGAGCTAAAATATCAGCATGTTTTAGCTTGAAGATCTTATTGTTAGCAACGAAGCCTTAGAACTCACTAGAATGGAGGAAGGATGTACAGAGGCAGGGAAGGAACCATATAAAAGTATCATCACCATTTGAGCTACCCCAGAATGCTGAATTTGGCAGTGGGATCGGAGATCCTCTCTCTCTGCCTTTGAATTTCTTCCTCTTTGATCTATTAACATCTTAGTCATGTTCTGTTGAAAAAGTTATGCAGGAAAATTATGAATAGAAGGTGTTCGTGTAGATCTCCCAGTATTTGCAAGCTCTCCTCTACTCTGTGGTTTTCATCAAATGTTCTTCCCTGAAATGCTGCTAGATTCAAAATTCTAGAGGCTGAAAGGAGTACATAGAGTTGAATCCAGGATCTTCCTTCCATGAATAGAATGGCTCTGATAACTGCAGATGCCACTGCTTGGTTTTTGAGGGTCTCCCCATACTGCACCATAACTCACTCTGTTTAGTAGAGCCTGCAAACCTTTTGTTCAGCATTTTCAGGGGGCTGAAGGGATTATTGTTGAAACAACAAGTTGAGGAAATCCTAGCAATCCAGGTGCATATATCTCAATACATGGCCTATACACACTGCCTGTGTGTATAAAAGTATAAAGAGATCAAAGATGGGATGTTTTGCATTAAGGAATTAAGAAACAGTTAGTGACTGCATCAGTCTTGTAGTCTTTGTTAATTTAAGACATAGCTCAGTTATGGTTCAAGTACTGCTGTCCTAAACCAATCCTTTTTGGATGCTTAAGAGTTTATCCACATAGTGCCATGTGCCTGATAGCTGAAATTACAATTGTTTCATGAGAATCTAGTTGAAATGTATATTATGAAGTTAAACTGATGTTTCTTGGAACTCTTCTGAGCAACTGGGCTAAAATGCTCTGACAGCATCCTGAATAATAATACAAAAAAAACAAAAACATTGAAGTGCTGCCTGCTAGCGTAATGCTGACTTTTATTCACTGTACTGTTAAGAACCTGACAGCTTAATCTAGTAAAGCATAAAAGCTCACACATAACTCCTTCTTCCTGTAATATCCCCAGTATTTCCAGCCCATTGTCTATAGAGATGTCAGAAGCCAAGTCATCAAAAGAAAGATGGAAAAGTGTTGGCCCATTGCCTATTTCTTTTAAAGTTCTAACGTTGCTTCTGTCTTCATCCTATTTTGTATGCGACTTTTCTCTCTGCCTTGTGAAGATTCTGAGATGTTTAGAACTAGAGATCTTTCTTTTTTATGGGTGTTGCTAATCCTGAGCCTTTGATCTGAAAATGAAATTAATAAACATGTTTGTTGGTTTCCACTATGTGTTTTCAGGTGGCTATGATGGTCTGAACATCTTAAATTCTGTGGAGCGATATGATCCTCACACAGGACATTGGACAAACGTCACTCCAATGGCCACCAAACGTTCAGGTGAGACACCTGATGAGGTGGAGAGCTATGAAATAAAGTGTCTAAACCCCATTTCTGGAAACTTTTCTTCTGGAAACATTGTCATGTTGTTGCACTTACTCTGTTAACCATGTTCAAGTAATGTGAATGGTATTTTAACAGAAATCATATCTGTAGGGTAAGAGATTTCTTGTTTCTGCATACAGCCCTAATGCTAAAAAAAGAGGTTTTTTTCAAGCAATGGATTCCAAATTTTGCCACTTGTCTCAGTGACCAGCATTCTGTTTCCAACACATCTTCTATTTCCATCATGTCTGAATAATGTTACTAATGAGCCATCTACTTTCTCTCATTCCTCTCTTATTGAGGCGTATAATGGGGCATATATATGTATAATGTCCTTGAACACATCTAAGCAATACTAAGCCAAGATCCTAAATTCTTTCATCTTAATGTAAAAAAAAAGTCACTGTAATTGTGCTTGATCACAGCTTGCACAAGTGTCAAGGCCTTGAGTTCATCCACTGTGCAGTGGTTGATTAATTCCCAAGTCAGAGAAAGAGGACCATTTGTGAGCTTATGGAGTGACTTGCTGCACTAGGGACTCTATTCACATAATCTCCGTACTGTTGTTTTCATACATGCCTATAGTAAGAATCTTACTTACACTTCTTGATTTCTGTTTTAGGTGCTGGAGTAGCCTTGTTGAATGATCATATTTATGTGGTTGGGGGGTTTGATGGAACAGCACATCTGTCTTCTGTAGAAGCATATAACATTCGCACAGACTCTTGGACAACAGTGACCAGTATGACTACCCCCCGCTGTTATGTGGGTGCAACAGTGTTGAGAGGAAGACTTTATGCCATAGCAGGGTAAGCAGGCCAGGCTTCCTCTTCTGGAAAAGATGTGAGTGCCCAGGGCAAATCTGAAGTTTTCTCCAGCATGTTCACTCTCTTCCATGCTTTTCAGTTCCCTCCTACGCTCCACCAATGTTATTTGTTTGGAGGTATGTGTCAGAAGCAATACTGCACGCCTGGTCAGTTGTCATATTACTCATCTGTCATCTCATCTCTCTTCTCGTGTTGACTTAAGCCTTCTCTTCTTGGCTTGTGCATCAGGGGATGATTTGACTCCTCCCACACACTCCCTGCACATCTGTATTATTGCAGTCAGACTGCTGGCATGTTTAACACTCTGACTTCTTCAGAACATGGGGAGATAGCCTCCACCCCATGGACAATGGGGAAACACAGGAAGCATCCCTTTTGGTTACACAATTGTATTAGTCCCTGTCAAGCCCATCTAGCTCTGCCCTCAGGGTTCTTGCTCATTTGCTTGCATTTCTG
This sequence comes from Ctenosaura bakeri, assembly GCA_948474755.1. Taxonomy (NCBI): domain Eukaryota; kingdom Metazoa; phylum Chordata; class Lepidosauria; order Squamata; family Iguanidae; genus Ctenosaura; species Ctenosaura bakeri. The sequence goes on from CAOLHI010004580.1 coordinate 46,219, forward strand.
TATGCTGAGCTGCACAGTGTAAGCCAACCTACAGATGGCTACCTCATTGTCTTTACACATATGCCATGCCACGTCAGTACAATAGCTTACTGAAATGCATAAGATGAAATGATATTCTGAGGTAACCCTTCCTATATTACAAAGCACAAGAAAATGTGGACCATTTACAAAAATGTAATATACACATGCAATCATGTTAGAAGAAGCAAAAATGAATATGGCAAATTTTGCCTTGTACAGACTTCTTAAAAATATAGGTGCTGTACACCAGTGTGGTTTAGTGTTGGACTGCAACTCTGGAGAACAGAGTTCTGGGCGTGGAATCCCCCTGGGTGACTTTGGGTAAGTTACATGCTGTCAGCCTCGAAGGAGGGGATAGGCAAACCCTCTGAACAAACGGTGGCAACCAAACCTCATGATAGGATTGCCATAAGCCAGAAATTGAAGGGACATGGCAACAACGATCTTCATGATTTAAAACAGTTTCCCTATCCCTCCCAAAGTCTGACACATCTTCACTGATAAAAATGCATGTGTCTTCTAACTCTGAGTTCAGTGTTGCTTTCATTTCTAACCCTCTATTACATATAGGTACGATGGGAACTCACTCCTGAGCAGTATTGAGTGCTACGACCCTATCATTGACAGCTGGGAAGTGGTGACTTCTCTGGGAACCCAACGCTGCGATGCTGGTGTTTGTGTGCTGCGGGAGAAGTGACTCTAGGGAAAAGCATTGCAAGAGCACTTCCTTGGAATAGAGAAGCTATGACAGAAAACACCTGCTGAGTTGGAGTTACTGATCTTCTAGCTGTGGATGTAGTGACTATGGCATTTGGCCTGTGCTGCATGGCCTACAGCTCATCTTCAAAGCTACTGATTCCAGTTCAGAAACAAACAAAATAAACTACATATGGCACTGTGAGCTGAAAATTGAGAAATTACATGCTCATGTGTACTTTCCCCATGAAAGTGAGATTTCAGAGCAACAAGGACATCTATGCCTTTTGACCTGCTGAGTGCCTGAGATTAAGCAGCTCATTATGGTTGTTTCCAAAGCATCAGTACACACAAGAAGATATGTGCAAATGTCCAAGGGTTACATTTGTCTGAATTTTTCCATGTACAAAATATGCTGCAGTGCAGGCATACTGATAGTGAACGTTGTGTCTTTTTCAGGTTTGGCACAGACTTGCACAGGGTTGGGAAAAAAGCCAGCCATGGGCTAATGCATGCAATTTGCAAATGCAGTGTGTTGCCTTTAAGTATTTTGTTCTTCCAGTGTAATAACTGAAGAAGGGGAATGGAGACTCTTGCCAGTGGCAATATTCAGTCTGCCTGTTGGAAGTATGGCAGCAGGAAAAGAGGCTGGATGCAAATATTTCTGGGGAGCTCCACTACTTGTGAAGGAAAACCTGTTTTCATCTCTTCATCATCTACTAATACTCAGAATGTCTAGAACTGCATCAGTAATAAATCTTGACAAAGTATGTTACTGGGTGCCTGGGTAGAACAGTGGGGTGCAGACATACATACACAAATGTTACATCTGCCAGTCTACTTTTCAAGATTTAGATGTGTTACTTGCAACACAGGCTGTTCCCACAGATCCCAGAGCATCTCTTAATCTACACTTGTCACCTCAAAGTCTATGCTGCAAGTAAGACTGAAGCTTGATAGCCTGTGAAGGGTTTACAGTCTCTAGGTCCAGCATGAGCACCATCAGCACTGGTTTGCTCTCACTTCATCATCTCTGCTTTTTTAAAGACTGTTTCCTGCGTTCCCGTTTAAACCATAGCAGCCAAAGTAGGAGGATAAGAAGCTGTGTACCTTTAAGAGCATACAAATGTTGCCAACACATTGTTTGTTTTTCTGCTGTCTTTTGAGATGCTGTTATAAGCAAAGATTCTGAATTGTTATCCTTGACATGGACTGGAACACTTAAAATTTGGTCAAGGCATCTTTCTGTAGTATCCTTTAAGGTTCCCTTTCTTCCTGTCTATTTAATAACCCTCTGGTGTGTTTGCTTTGTATTAGATGTGTAAAAATAAGTCACATTGCTGAAATAGACACCTGAGCCTGTGGATAATGCAACTCCATCCCTCAATTATGTGCCCTAAACTTTCAGCATGACCCTAGAGCTCTCTTCCTTGATCTACTGAGCCTCTTCTGTGTTGCCCAATCAGGAACCAAGGGGTGAATGTATTTATTTTCTTGGGTGCTGTTGACTCCTTGCTTTGGGGATGTGGTAGCATGGGATTATGATGCACTTTCAAACAACACTGAGTTTATAAATTCTGTCCTATCATGCCAGTGTTTGTGATTCATTTCTTATGTATTTTTTAATAAAAGTATCTCTGGTGAATACTTTGTCTCTTCATGAAGGTTGGCTTTATGTTTGTGGTACTACATCCAGCCCATTTTTAAAAGTCAAACATGGCATGAGTATCTTTTACTACTCTATTACTACTCTTCAAGGTCTAGGTAGGAGCTACACATAGAATCACAAGCGCATAGAATCTACATTACCTTTCTTTTATCTGAGGTCCCTGTCTTGCAGATTATTTTTAAACGTGCACTAGCATCATTTTCCTTTGTTCCAAGCAAAGATGAACATCCTAAATCCCTGTTACAGTTTTTTTTACAGCACCTTACTTGGATATCCCGAAATCAGCACACTATGTATTATCTACCCACCATTATAATTAACCTTGTGATACAAGTACTGCAGTCCTCACTGCATATCATAAATTATTAGTCAGTGGAACTAGACTTTTTAAATCTTAGCAGCAGGTCTATGGCAGCATTTAAGACCTGGCGATTCAAGATTTGTTTGAATGCAACTAGAAAATAATTTGAAATATCTAAATTACTTACTCTGAAAATCAGTAACAGGCATGCAGAGGAGAAGGATCTAGGTGGTTGTTGCCCTCACGACCAAACTCCCAATTCTGCCTTGTCTTAACCAGCTAATCCTGAGAAAGCCCTTTCCCTTTGCTTCCATTGTCTGACATTAGGGGAAAATGAGCTTACTCTCAGTTCTGGGGAAAATAAATAATGTGTCGCAAAGTGTTTTACATATCTGGCTATAGCAAATTTGGAGAGTTTAGCAAGGTCTGTTCTAGTCTTATGTGGAACCTGCATTATTCTTCGCCATAAGATTTAAAAGAAACTTATGGTGACCCTAAAGCACACCTAGAACAAGGTTTTCCAGGGCTGAGAGTGTGATGTGCCCAAGGTCACTCGGTGGGTTTCCATGGCTGCGTGGGGAATCAAATCCTGGTCCCCAGGGTCATAGCTCAATGATCAAACCACTACACCATGCTGGCTCTCAAACCTTATGATATAAAACATAAAAGAAAAGTAGTGGCACAGTCATGAGAGCCAGCGTGCTATAGTTGTTTGAGCATTGGACTACAACTGGGAACTAGGGTTGGAATTCCTGCTCAGCTGAGGCAACCCACTGGGTGACCTTGTACAAGTCACACGCTCTCAGCCTCAGCAGAAGTCAAAGACAACCCCCTTCTGAACAAGTCTTGCCAAGGAACCCCGTTATAGATTTGCCTTAGGGTCTTAAGAAGGCAGACAGCAACAAAGTGACAGAAGGGCAATTAGAACCTGCACAGAACGGAATGCTGATGGATTCGTGGCCCAAACAGTGTAATGCCATCCCTGGGGGAGGTGTTCAGGCTCACAGCACTGATTCCGCACATTTGCTCTCTTGCCCAGCAGAAAACTCTCAGCCTGCAGGAACATTTTGGTGAGGCACACAGGCAGATTTTCAGGGCCAGCTCTGATCAGAGCGGTCCTCGCAAAGCTAAAGTGGAGCGATCATAAATGGCATTACTGGAACTTGCCGTTTATGCCGACTTATTACAGCAGCGGCGCCCAGTTCCCAGCACACAGCTAAGGGCCTTCTCAGCAGATCTGGCGCTGCCTTTTTCACTGGCTTCCCAACCAATACGCTGCACCCAGCCAGTATCTACAGGGCAGATAAGCCCCTCCCTCAACTGCAAACCCCAGGATTCCATAGGATGTTGAAAGCGGAATAATAGCACTATAACAGTCTAGTGTGGAAACGGCCCAAGAGATGCTGATACCTCCTGGGGCCGTGTGCTGCCCTGCCACGTGGCTCCGACCGTCCCTTATTGTTACTCTTTCCTTTCTTTTAACTCAGTCGGTGACCCACTCCAGCGACAAAGCAGCAGGAAGAATAGGACGGGATCCCTCCTCTTTCTTCCGAGCGCCACGACCCAATCCGCGGGCGCTCCCGCAGCCTCCGCCGCCGCCGCGGCCCCGCCTCTGTGGTGCGGCCTCCCCGCCCTTCCTCTGCTGCGCCTGCGTGGCGATGGCGGCCCCCGGTTCGGAGATGGAGGCGGGCGCGGTGGGGCCCGAGGAGCTCGTGTGCGCCCAAGGCCGGAACCGCAAAGCCGTGCTGTGCCAGCGGTGCAGCTCCCGCGTCCTCTTGCCCGGGGCGGCTGTCTTCACCCGCAGGGAGGTAGGCGCCGGAGGAACGAGTCCGTGGACCCCAGGAGCCCTCCCCGTCCCCTCCCCGTCGCAGCCCGGGGGGCCTTCCCCGTCCCCCTCTCCCGGAGGGGGTTTCCAGAGCGGCTTCACCCCTCATTAGTCCGCACTTAATTAAGAACACTGGCCATTTCCGCACTCGGCTGTTATAGCGCGACGATTCCACTTTCAACCTCCTCTGGAATCCTGGGGTTTGCAGTTTCGGGAGGGGCCGGCCGGCCCCTCCCGAAACTGCAAACCCCAGGATTCCAGAGGAGGTTGAAAGTGGAATCATCGCGCTATAACAGCCGAGTGCGGAAATGGCCTGAGATCTAGCGTTTAGAGCAACCACACTGAGATCTAGCGGTTAGAGCAGCCTCCCCCATATTATATCCTTCTGATGGGGCGGATTGTTTTTTAGTTTCCATTGTCCGGACGAATATGCACCAACACATCTGGAGGACACCAGGTTGAGAGATCCAGGTTCAGACCTTTGGTTAACCATGAAAATGACTCAGGCCATTTCCCTACTACACTGTTATAGGGCTGTTACTCCACTTTCGACATCCTGTGGAATTCTGGGGTTTGTAGTTTACTGAGACCAAAGAGCTCTCTGGCTGAGACTTCTAAAGGTTCCTCTCTAAACTACAAACCCCAGAGTTCCATAGGATGCTGAAAGTGGAATAAAGCTCCATGAGAGCGTAGTGTGGAAGTGGCTTCAGTGACTTCTCTCTCCTTCTGTGCTCTCCAGACCACACAAGATTGTCTGGAGGATAAAATGGGATTGGAGGGGAATATGTGTGCTGCAGACTTAAAGAAAATAAATAGAAATAACAGTTCTGAGTATTAGAACTGTACGTATAGAAAGAGGCAAAGTCTTGGAAAGCCCTTTTACTCATCAGTTCTTTTAGGGGTTAGTGAACAGGGAGACTGAAAGATGCTCCTAGTCATATCCTTTGATGGTCAATAACAGAACTGCGACACTAAAAGCAGATTCTAGGATCTAGAAATAGGCTCGGGAGGGAAAGCTTCATGGCTTGACAGAAGATATCTCAGTATCCAGAACTCTAGGTTTATCCAAGAAACAGCAAGGAGAAAAGGCAAGCTATGAGTCTGGGTATGCTGTTTGCCAACAGGTACATTTTCCACTTTTGTTTTTCAAGGAGGTTCAAAAGTTTCCCAAATCATCCCATAATCCCTGCACATGGTGCCGGTTCTCTGGCATCTTTCAGAATACCAACAAGTGACTTGTTTGCCCTCTTCTTTGCTAGCTTTTCCTTCCTGCTATGAAGAAGAAGACAGCACTGGTGGGTAACAATGACCCTGAAGGAGATGTCCTACAAGACCACTGGCTGGTTGATGACATGTTCTCTTTTGAAAATGTTGGCTTCACCAAGGATGTTGGGAATATAAAGTTCCTAATCTGTGCAGACTGTGAAATTGGTCCTATTGGCTGGCACTGCTTGGATGACAAAAAGAGTTTCTATGTGGCTTTGGACCGGGTATCTCATGAATGATGGGTTGACTAGTACCAAAAGACCAAAATGAGCCTCCTGCTGGCCAACTGGGCCACTATAGATCATTCTCCTTCCCTCAAATGGACAAATACCAACTTTGTAATGTCAACATGCAACCTTAAAAATGGTACAAATATTGTGTTTGGAAAAAAAGTAACTGTATTGTTTGTCAGACAAGTTATGATTGCCTTGAACCTCTCCTGATATAAGCCTTGCTCTGATTCCTTTTCCTGAGTAATATCTGGCATATTCATGTTGGCTTTCTTTTGAAAGAAAGGCCTTCCCGTGATAGTTCGCCTCGTGTCAATACTGAATGCAATAAAATAACTGAGATACACTGAACTGTGTGGTCTCTGAAAAATAAGTGTTATATAATAGAAAATAAAACTGCTAGGCTTTTTCTTATTTATTTTTTTTTTAACAACATAATATCTGCATTTATGGGTTCCTACTGAATTTTTGGGCCAAAAGGTACAGACTTCTGACTTTAGCAGGTCTGACAACTGTAGCATCAGATTCTACATTCTGATCATAATGTTATTGAAAGCCAAATTCTGGCAAGGTGCAGGAGGGAATTTTAAATGTGTGGAAGTTGGAAGTTGAAAGCGTACCCAAAAGACTCATGATAAAACTGTAAAAAAAGTCTCTGAAGACTCTTAACCTTTCCTAAATACTTGTATTTAATTAAACTTAAATTTTGCTTCTCAGTTTGTGTATTGTGATCTGTAAATGTGCTATCATGACAAATGTGATGAATCCTGGCTGAAGAGAATTAGTCCAACTTTTCTGTATAAGCGGTATCAGTTTTTAGCCATTTTTTTCCAGAGATGAGCCACCAAATATAAAGAAACAAAATCCTGATGCTAAAACAAAATATATTTGGTATACAGAATAAGCATTTTGGAGCTGCTGAAGATCCCTCCAGTGTGTTCTGATGCTGCAGGTAGTAGAAAGGTATTCCTCTTGGTTCTGCAGAACCTCTCAGCAGCTTTTAACCACAGTGCCGTTCTGTCCCACTTCTCCAAGGTCGGCTTAGAGCTCAGAATGTTAAAATGACTGTGGTTCTTCCTGGATGTTCACGCTTAGAAAACAGAGCTGGATGACATCTTTCTTTACCATATGGCCTCTGGTTGTCTCAAGAGTTTGTTTTATCTCCCAGGCTCTCCAATATCTATATGAAGCTATTGAGAAAAGTCACCTAGAGGTCTGTCCTAAATTGCAATCACTGCAGTTGCGATCACTGCAATCTAATTGCGTTTAGACTGATGACTACTTAGCTTTTTCTCTCTTTTCCACTAGTGAATCCTACTATTGCAGTTAGAGGTACCAGCAGTATCCAGTAGTGCATTTTGTCATTTCCAGCTACAATTCTGCCTGGAGACAGCAATACCTTTGCTTAGTTGCTCTTGTTATCTCTAGATTGGACTACTGGACTGTGAAATTATGTGGCATTGCTTCTGAACATAGCCACCGAATTTCAATTCACAGAAAATATGGCTGAACATACTAACAAAGTCAGAGAGTCCAAAAATATGACACTGTTCTTGCACTGATGGCACTGAAGACCAAAGCAAAACTGGTATTAAACTTTAAGGTCCTAAACTACATAGTGCTGTCCAACTGGCACTTCAGAAGTTTTTGGACTTCAGTGTTCATAATCTTTTTGCATTAGCCAAATCTGATGGGATTTTCAGGCCAGCAAGAACTGGAGATCCTCAGTTGCCTATCAGTGCCCTAAACAATTCAATTCCAGGTTACTTTGGAGAATGCTTATATCCACACAATCCAGAAGTTTGACATGTTATATTTTTCATTACAGTTCTCAAAACCCCTCTAAGAGCATTGCCAGTTGCCATGCTGGCTGGAGGATCCTGGGATTCTGTAATTCAGCAACATAACTTTTCCAAGAGATCCATCAGAGGTCCTACTCACATCTGTTACAGAACGTGTCTTGTTGATGAACATGTAGCTGGTGGCCCTTAGAAATCAGGGAGCCGCACCAGCCGAAGGAGTTCCAGGATGCCTGAGACCAAGGCACAGTGCACTGGCGATGGCCCCTGTAGGGTTCTATGGAGTTGCTTTTTAACCCAGAGCCTTGCTGGCAGGAGGAGTCTGGATGCATCAGTGTTCAGCATCCTAGTCTCTACTATCTCGGAATCTCTTCACTTGATGCAGCTGCCTGGCTTCTGAGGTGGGTTTTGGGGAGGCATTTGCAATTGTTGCAAGAGTGCCACAACTGTAAATGTGAATTGTGGTATTTACAATATTGCACCTCAGGCTTACAACGTTGTAAATACTGAAGAAGATACCATACCAACTACATTTTCTTTGTGGCTTGTGTAATCTAAAACACTTCTGTGTTTAATTAACTGTGTTTACTTTGTGCTTACTAATTGTGTCCAATGTTTCTTTCTTTTTCTTGCTCTCTCTTTGGCCATTTCTGGACTATGGGAAATGACCAAAGAGATTACTCCACTTTCCACATCCTATGGAATCCTGGGATTTGCAGTTTAGGGAAGAGTATTTAGAATACTCAGCCAGAGAGTTCTTTGGCTCAATAAACTACAAACCCTAGAATTCCACAGGATGTTGACAGTGGAATAATAGCACTATAACAGTGTGGTGTGGAAATGGCCTTTGTCTGCATGTTATTTTGAAAAAAAAAGTTTGGCCTTTAAAGGCAACAAACATAGAATAAATAAAATACAGTAAGTTGGTTCTCCATATTCACTAGGGTTAGAGGCACAGGACCCCAGCAGAAGTGGAAAAACTGCAAATATCAAAATGTGTTTGTTGCATTATGTGGATGCATAATGGACTCCTTGCTCCACAAATTTCTCACAGCTCTTGTGTGTGTGTGTGTGAGAACGCAAACTGTTACAAACTTGTTGTTATGGCTAGCCAGTTCCATGGGAAACTCAGCGTTTCCTCAGCGTTATCAGCTTGTCCGGAACTGGCACACAGCTGCGCCATCATATGTGTTTTTGCTACATGACATGTTATGGCTATGAACTTGTTATGCACACTTGTTGTCGTGAGGTGAAGGTGCCTAAAGCATGTTTACTGCATATCATATAAACCCCATGCCTTGTGTAAAAGGCTCGCTGTTCTTTTCTCTTTGCACTCTGTTGCTGAACCTGCCATGATGTTGGGCAGTTTGAATTTTTCTTCTGTAACTTAGGTAGTTTGGGATTTTCTTACCAATAAACATAGTTAATTTGCCAGTTTGACTTCAGCAGTGTTTTGTTTTACTAGCTCCATAAAGCAGGCATGAAGCCTAAAGCAAGCATGTGTTTTTATTATTCTTTATCAGCAGGAATTTCTCGACTCCTGTTTTGCAACATGGTAGCAGAGGATGGTTCCGAGCCATCGACCTTGTTTTGGGTCCTGCTTTAAGTTATGCCTGCCGAGGAGTGTTTTTGAATAAGTTTTTAGCTGGTTCTACCATGGCTCAACCAGTGCCTGGGGGTTTGCCCCTTGTGAAGCTCAACGGGTCAAACTACCTTGCATGGTCAGCGAGAATGGAAAAATATCTGCAGGCCGAGGGTCTGTGGGGAGCGTTTACTGATCCTGTTTCATTGCAAGGTACAGCAGCTCAGATTCAGGCTGCATCTAGACGAGCCATGTCTATGCTCTTCCTGGCTGTGGAAGATGACCAGCTCACGCACATCAGGGACCTTAATACTCCACGTGAAGGATGGGTCAAACTACGAGATATACATCTTAGTGAATCTGGAGCAGCAAAGTATGCTTTGTCTCATAGACTTTACAATACCAAATGGTCCCCAGGCACCTCGATGAGGGAGCATTTGACAGTTTTTTCAGAGCTGTTTTCATCACTCCGAGAGAGAGGCAAGGTTTTGCCTGAGAGTGACAGGGTATTCTGTATTTTAAATTCCCTTGATGCTTCCTGGGAACTAGTCGTTTCTTCACTCCAGTCCGTGCCAGAAAGGGATTTGACCGTCTCCATGGTTTCTGCCCGGCTGATGGAGGAAGAAGACAAGCGAGCCAGGAATGCGGCACCTCCCACACAGGCTTCAGCGGCAGAAGTCTGCTCCGGTAAGGAAAAATCTTCAGCTGCTAATCGCAGTGAGGAGGGGCTGGTGCATGCCCATGCTGTCCGGAGATGTTTTCGCTGTGGATCTGCTTCACACCTCAGGCATGATTGCCCACTTCTGAAGCAAGGGGAGCAAAATGCCAGCAGAGGTTTCAGGGCCAGCAGAGGCAGAGGGAACAGAGGTCGTGCCAGGGGACGTCTACGTGTTGCTGTAGCTGTTCCTGAAGGTCCCCAAGATGCAGAAGACCCAGACCCAGCCTGGCTTCTAGACAGTGGGTGTTCCCAGCATCTCGTCAATTCAAAAGACTTGTTCAGTGACTTAAATTCTGCCAGTGTTTCAAAGGTAATTTTGGCAGATGGGACAAAAGCTGAGGTTTGTGGTGAAGGGATTGCCTATGTCCCGGCACTTGATATGTGTTTGAAAAATGTTTTGTATGTGCCCTCTCTTGATTTCTGCCTGTTATCAGTGGGGCAACTGACAGAATCTGGGTTTAAGGTTGAGTTCTGTGGAAAACAGGGCAAAGTGCTCAAAAATGGGGAGGTGTGTGCTGTGGCTACACGGGAAGAAAGGCTGTTCTTCCTTGAGCCAAATCAAACTGTGTGTAATGTGTATGCCAATACTGCACCACACAATGAATGCATTCATCTTTTACATCGGCGCATGGGACATGCTAGTTTTCCAGTGTTAAAAAAGTTGGCAGGTTGCTGTAAAGGGTGTTCTTTGAAGTCTTGTAGTGTGTTCCTTGACTGTGCAATTTGCAAGCAAACCAAATCCAAGCAGCTGCCAGCACCACGGGTTAGTTCCCGTGTGCCAACTGCTCCATTCCAGTTGGTTCATTGTGACATTGTAGGGCCCCTCAGTAAACAATCACTCGGAGGGGGTAGATATTTCTGTCTCTTCGTAGATGATTTTAGCAGGTACATTTTCTGCTATGTGTTGAAGCAAAAATCTGATGTGTGTCAAGTCCTCAAGAATTGGTGTTCCCTGATTGAGAGGCAGTTTGGTTGTTCTCTTCAAAAGTTGCAAACTGATAGGGGAGCTGAATTCTTGTCAAATAACATGCAACAATGGTTCAAAAAGAAAGGGATCATTCACAGGACAACTGCCAGCTATTCTCCTCACCAAAATGGAGTGGCTGAGCGCAATGCAGGCGTTTTACAAACTCTGATGCACAGTCTGCTAACTGATGCAGATCTGCCTCTGAGTTTTTGGGGTGAAGCAGTTCTGACTGCCTGTTACATACACAATAGGCTCTGGAGTAGTGTAATCAATGCAACCCCCTATGAGTATCTGTATAATAAACAGCCTTCCAGTGCTCACATGAAGGTGTTTGGGAGTTTTGCCTGGGTGCACATTCCCAAAAGTCAAAGGAAAAAGGAGGGGCAAGAGCCCGGCGTTTGCGTTTTGTTGGTTATGAGAATTTTTGTAAAGGGTATCGCTTTCATGCTGGTGGTAATTCCTGTGTTGTGTCAAGAAATGCCTCCTTCGAGGAACACGCAAACTGGGCACGTGTTCAATCAGCGTCTGAAATTCTTCTTCCTGTATCCAGACAGCCTGCAGTGCAGCCAGCTCAACCCTCAGTCTCTGCTCCCAGGCCCTCGAGGGTTAAAACAGAGGAGAGAGACTTGCGAAGGAGGAGAGCTGTAAGCGATGTGGCTGAGTCTGGCACAGGGGAGGAAGAGCGAAAGTATTCAGTTAAAAGGTCACGTAGTGCTGAGGAGGGGGAAGGCACCTCGCAGAGTCAACCCGTCCTCAGAAGATAAAAAGAAAAACAAAAGGCATCCCCCCACGTCGTTTCCCTGACGCTCAGGCAGTCCGTGTGTGTGCAGCTGTGGCTTCTGAGCCGGAAAGTTTTGCTGCTCTTGAAAGATTGCCTGAGCGACAGGCTCAGCCCTGGTGGGATGCCATGCAAAGTGAGATGGATTCAATTGCTCAGCACAATGTGTATTCTCTGTGTAAATTGCCCAAAGGTGTGAAACCAATTGACAGTAAATGGGTTTACAAGCTAAAGACCTCTGCTGATGGGCAAGTGAAACACAAAGCGCGTTTGGTCGCACGTGGATTTTTACAAAGTGATGCCAGTTATGATGCAATCTACAGTCCCACAGCAAAGCCGCAGTCTATTAGATTGGTTTTTTCCCTGGCAGCTCAAATGAATGCTGTGCTGACACATTTTGATATTACTACTGCCTATCTCAATGCTGATTTGGAAGAAGAGGTTTATATGCTCCAACCTGATGGGTTTGAAATTGAAGGAAAAGAGTCTCACGTTTGGAAACTGAAACGTGCTCTTTATGGTCTAAAACAATCAGCCAGATGTTGGAATGTTTGTTTACACAATGCTCTGCAGGCGTGTGGTTTCAAACAAAGTGTTGCTGATCCCTGTGTATATGTCCGAGGGAAAGGGGAAAGTTTAGAAATTCTCCTTGCCTATGTGGATGATTTGTGTTTAGTTTCTGCTACACAAAATCAAGCACAAGTGTTTGAGAATGAACTGGGAAAAAAGTTCCAAGTCAAAAATCTAGGTCCAGTTCAAAACTTTCTGGGAATTGAAATACAACAAGTCAAAAATGGTTTTCTGCTGTGTCAGAAACAAAAGATTGTGAAGTTGTTGGAAAAATGCAATATGTCTGATTGCAAGGCTGTAAAAACGCCTATGGTACCTGGGTTTATGAAAAACATTGGTGATGAAATGTTTCCTGACATACATCTGTATCAATCTGTCATTGGGAGCCTCCTGTACTTAGCAAGTACCAGCCGCCCTGATATTGCTCTAAGTGTAAACATTTTGGGCAGAGCGTGTTCTAAGCCTACCCAGTATCATTGGCAGGGTGTGAAAAGAGTGCTTAGGTACCTGAAAGGTTCTTTGGAGTACTGTTTGTGTATTAGTCCCAAAGAACAGCCTACATTGGTGTGTTACTCTGATAGTGATTTTGCAGAAGATGTGTCAGATCGCAAGAGCACATCTGGTTATGTTATCATTTACAGTGGAGTGGTTATTGATTGGAAAGCTAAGAAACAGGCGTGTTTATCTTTGTCAACAATGGAGGCTGAGTACGTGAGTTTGTCTACACTCTGTACTGAACTAGAGTGGTTCATACAGTTGTTAAAAGATCTGGAAATCCATATTCCACAATCAGTACAAATATATTGTGATTCACAAGCCTGCATTCACATGGCAAGTTCTGACAGAACTTCCTCTCGCTCAAAGCACATTGACATCAAGTTTCACAATGTAAAGTTGTTTTTGCGAGATGGGAAAGGATCTCTCACTTATGTGCCTTCAGAATGTAACTTAGCGGATGTGTTCACTAAGCCACTGCCTGCTGAAACATTTGGTCAGCTGGTAAGCAAGCTGGGGTTGACAAAGCTTCCAGTCCAAAGTGGCTAAATGTGTGACTAAAATTTGGTCCACAAGGAGTAGGGGAGTGTTGCATTATGTGGATGCATAATGGACTCCTTGCTCCACAAATTTCTCACAGCTCTTGTGTGTGTGTGTGTGAGAACGCAAACTGTTACAAACTTGTTGTTATGGCTAGCCAGTTCCATGGGAAACTCAGCGTTTCCTCAGCGTTATCAGCTTGTCCGGAACTGGCACACAGCTGCGCCATCATATGTGTTTTTGCTACATGACATGTTATGGCTATGAACTTGTTATGCACACTTGTTGTCGTGAGGTGAAGGTGCCTAAAGCATGTTTACTGCATATCATATAAACCCCATGCCTTGTGTAAAAGGCTCGCTGTTCTTTTCTCTTTGCACTCTGTTGCTGAACCTGCCATGATGTTGGGCAGTTTGAATTTTTCTTCTGTAACTTAGGTAGTTTGGGATTTTCTTACCAATAAACATAGTTAATTTGCCAGTTTGACTTCAGCAGTGTTTTGTTTTACTAGCTCCATAAAGCAGGCATGAAGCCTAAAGCAAGCATGTGTTTTTATTATTCTTTATCAGCAGGAATTTCTCGACTCCTGTTTTGCAACAGTGTTAGTGTGTCTGTGGGAAGGGGGTCGAGACGTGGGGAGAAAGGGCACCCTTAGCTGGCAAGGCTGGTTGGGTGGGGAGGAGGAGGACCAGAGGCAGGTTTTTAAAAGGCCGCATGACCTGATTGGAGCTGCAGAGAGGGAAGGTTCCTCTGAAAAAGAAGCACTTGAGGTGGAGGGAACAGAGGTTGGAGAAACTCACAAATGATCAAATGCCTGAAAGTGAAACTCACACATGTGGAGGGCCAACTGTAAATGTATCTCTCACCAGTTTTGTGGAATTATAGATTGTACAACAATGGTTCAAGAACCAAATAAAAAACAGGTAAAACTCAGCAAGGACCCGCTTGTAAATCAAAATTACAAAATGTTGCTAAGGCCACTCCCCTTTTTTGCAGGCCAGTAGCCTCCACAGGACAGGGACAGCTTGGATCTCAAGAGGAATTACTTTTCTGTTGCTAATGGAGTTGAAATGTGATTACCTGGATTTTACTGCTCTTTGTTTGTGATTCTTACATTGTCCTTTTCTCTTCTCCTGTATGATTTCTAACACCTTTGCCTAAGGAAAAAGCCAGTTGAGCTTCAAAAGCTTAGATGCTATAGTTTGTGCTTTTTCATTTGGCCCAATAAAGGTATCACTGTTCCATAGATTTTGGATTTTGGTTCACATTGTTGTTGTTTTTTCCATTTCAAATGCACTAGGAGTCAACATCACAAAAATAACTACACATACACACACACACACCACAATATATAACATGGTTTTTAGATCCAAGTATGGATCATGAATTTTATAGATGGCAACCATTACCAGCTGGCAGAGTATCATCTAATACTCTATATCATGGGTGGCCAGCTTATACTACAGGCAGCTACATTTTGTAGCACACCAAGTGAAATATGCATACACCTCAGAGTGAGAAATATATGGTCCTCCTCATTATGTTGAATGGCCCTAACCAGTAAAGCCAATGAAGAGAAGCTATGGGTACTGCAGTCCGATATCTGAGAGTAATATGTTCATCATTGCAAAGGAGAAGCTGGGCAAGCCTGGCTGAAGACAGCCAGTCACAACTCAGGGAATGCTGTGAGGGTGGGGCCTATGAGGAGAAATGATACAAAACTGAGGCTTGTCTCTGACTGAAGGCAGATGGGGAAAAGAAGGCCTAGAGATGGGGAAAAGGTGATACGGAGATAGGGAACATCTCAGTGAAACAGAAACAGCTGTAATAGAGACAGGAGATTCAGACAGAGAGAAAAACTGACTCTGCTTTTGAGAAGCTATGAATGAATGAAAAGTTAAAGGGTTAAAGTGTTATTTTCTGTGTCTTAATAAACTTCCATTTGTTATTGTTTGTTTAAACTGTCTCTGGCTGTCTCTAGCAAGCCTGATAACGAGTCAGGTCATGCTTGCTACAGCAAGCCCACAAAACACAGCCGCTGGTCCACAATAAGGGGGTCACCTTGAGGACCAAGTATCCAATCCAGGAAGGAGTTAAAAGGGGAAGTGACAGAGGAAGGGAGTGACAGGAACCCAGGGAGGGAACTGTGGAGCCAGCCTGGGAAGGGGATCCATTGCACTTGTTTTCTGGCACTGCAGTGCTACCAGCTCTGTAAAAACAAAATGGTCCCCACAGAGTGATGGGCTGAATCTGCATAGTACTGTAGTATTCTTTTTCGCAACCTAGGCCAGTTTTGGGAACTGAAATCCAAAACATCGGGAGGAGTGACTGTGGGGCCATTTCCACATTAGACTGCTATAGTGCTATTATTCCACTTTTAACATCCTATGGAATCCTGGCGTTTGCAGATTAGGGAGGGGCCTCTCAGTCAAAGGCTCCGCCCTAAGCTGCAAATGCCAGGAGTTCATAGGATGTTGAAAGTGGAATAATAGCACTATAACAGTCTAGTGCAGAAAGGGTCTGAGTGGCCTTGTTCAATGAATTACATACTTTGTACGTATTGTAGCAAGACTGGGTTCTTCAGTCTCAACTTGGGAGTTCTCCAGTGAGAGAGAGCCCACCATCTTTCTAAGTAATTGATTTCACTGCCAAATTGCTGTTGTTACATTCCTTGCAATGTTTAAACAAAAGCTAGTCTCCTATAACCAAAGCCCATTAGATCTTATCCTGTTCACCGGAACAATAAAAAACAGGTCTTTGTCTGCCTGACATGCATCTGAGATACCCTGAACAGTATAGCACACGGAATTCTTTTTCCTCTGACAATATTTCCATTTCAAATTTTCACCTCATGGTGGCACCACTTTTCTAGGAATGCAATGTGGCTTTGCTGTGAAATCCAGCATTGGTCTGGCAAAGAAGAGAACATGGTCTTGTTAAAGTTATGACTATAAGGATAGGAACAGCTTCCTGCATTGCCCTTTGCTACTTCTGTTTACAATATCAATGCCTCCTTAACAGAATATGCCACTCTAAAAATTATCATATTTTATTTTAAAGCAGCAACAACAGAGACAGGAGAAAAAGAAAATCCAGCGGTGGGCCATACCTTTATTCAGACTGGCCAAAATGCAACAAAAGTATTTCCATATCCACATTGTTTCATCAGGCTAGATGATTCAAATTGCAGAGGAAGGGAAGGAAAGAAAGTGCAAAAAGTGAAACTGGATACTGGGGCCATGTGGTCTGCAGTTTGGCCTCTAGATGGATTTTGCAGACTGAATGAATTAGTGGGTATTGCAGATATCAGGTTACAAACAGCAGTGCATTTTGGGATAAAGAAGCAATGGCCAATCTCTACTTGTTGGGGAAAAAGAAGTCTGACCGCAGCTCAGATTTCTTTTGTCTTGCTTGAAATGCACACATCTGATTTCACTTGGCACAAAGCAAAAGCACAGAGAAAAATGGAAGTCTCTACACTTGCATAGCTGAAGATTAATTTTAAGTAGTGTCCTATGTCAAAAAGTAGCAAAAGTTAGAATGAAACCCTCACTGCAAAGTCCTCTTAAGATAGTAGAAAATCTAGTTCTAGTGACGTATTTTGCCCTAAGCAGCTAAAGGCATTCATTTATTTTCCAGAGCTCATAAAACTATGAAGATATGAGGTAGGGGGTAGATCCAGTCAGGCAACAACCAACATCCTGCTGGTGAATTAGAATCATAGCATCATAGAATCTTAGGACAGGAAGGGGACCATAAGAGCCATCTAGTTCAATTCCTTGCCATGCAGGAATATACAACTAACACACCCTTGAAAGATGCCCATCCAATTTCTGTTTAACAACTTCAAAAACAAAAATCCACCATCCTCCAAGGCAGTGTATTCCACTGTTAAATATTCTTATTTAATATTCCTAATATTTAGGTGGAATCTCTTCTGTAATTTGAACCCATTGATTCTTGTTCTAATCTCTGGAGCAGCAGAAAAGCAGCTTGCTCCCTAGTCTACATAACAAGCTTAGCCTTCTCCTCTCCATGCTAAACATATATAACTCCCTAAGCCATTCCTCATGAGGTTTTGTTTCCATATCTCATCATCTTGGTTACCCTTCTCTGAACATATTCCAACTTGTCAATATCCTTCTTGAGCTACAGTGCCCACAACTGGACATAGTATCCCAGTGTCACTCTATTCTAACCAAAGCAGAGTAGAGTGACTTTATAGTTTAATTGATCTGAATGATATGCTGTTGATGAAAGAACAGGTTGCTTACCTGTAACTGTGGTTCTTCGAGTGGTCATCTGTGCCATCATACACTAGGAGCTTTAGCGCCTGCGCGGTAGCGTTCGGAAACTTCTAGAGCTTGTTCGCTTGGCGGGAACCCCTCCCCCACGCCGGTACTGCGCATGCTCCTCCCGCCGAGCAACGGTCTCTCCTCAGTTCTGTCGTCCGCCGTAGAACCTACAGGGACCTGAGAAAGAGGGGAGGAAGGGCGGGTGTGTATGATGGCACAGATGACCACTCGAAGAACCACAGTTACAGGTAAGCAACCTGTTCTTCTTCTTCGTGGTCTCTGTGCCTTCATACACTAGGAGACTGTGTAGCTTACCGGTCGGACGGCGGGTCAGGTCCTACAGCACGGAAGCCAACACCTCACGTCCAAACCGGGCATCTCTGCGCGACCGGCAGTCGAGCCTGTAGTGGCGCACGAAGGTCGATGGTTGGGACCAGGTCGCCACACGGCAGAGTTCATGCAGGTCAACTCCTCGCAGGAGGGCCGCAGAAGTAGCCACCGCTCTGGTGGAGTGGGCTCGAAGCAGGACTGGCGGAGGCTTCCTCGCGAGCTCATACGCCAGTTGAATAGTCCGTACCACCCACTTGGAGAAGCGCTGGGTGGACACTTTAAGGCCCTTCCGACGTCGCCCATAGCAAACGAAGAGATGCGGCGTCTGTCGGAAGGAAGCAGTCCTGTCCATGTAGAAGGCCATGGCCCGACGCACGTCCAGGGAGTGGAGGGACCACTCCAACGGTGTCGTCGGGTTCGGGAAGAAGGCAGGCAGGATGATGTCCTGGTTGAGATGGAAACTGGACACCACCTTAGGCAGGAACGAGATGTCAGGTCTCAGGACCACCTTGTCTCTGTGGAAGACCGTGAAGGGCTCATCGGATCGAAGAGCTGTGATCTCACCCGCTCGCCTCGCTGAGGTCACCGCTACCAGGAAGGCAGTTTTCATGGTCAGGAGCCTGTCATCCGAGGTCGCCATCGGCTCGAAGGGCGGCTTTGTCAGCTGCGAGAGCACCAGCGAGAGGGACCACGGCGGTAGCGGCGGCGATACCGGCGGGTAGAGATGATGAAGTCCTTTCAGGAACCGCTTAACGGTATCGTTCCTGAAGAAGGCCGAGGCAGCCGACCGTGGCGGTTGGTATGCCACGATCGCGGAGAGATACACCTTCAGGGATGGAAATGCCAGCCCCTGTTGCCGGAGGTGCAGGAGGAAATGCAGGACGGTAGAGAGGCCGGCGGGCGATACCGGCTCACTCCTCTCGTTAGCGAAGGTCAGGAAGCGCCGCCACTTGTATTGATAGTTGCGACGGGTGGATTCCTTCCTGGCCGCGACGAGGACGGTACCGAGCACGGGATCGTCTAGTGCGATATCCTCCAGGCATGGAGGGTCAGGCGTGGCAGGTCCGGATGGAGGACTCGACCGCCGGAGTGGGAGAGCAGGTCCGGTGTCGGTGGCAACCGGAGCAGGTCGTCTCGTGCGGCTTGTAGCAGGGGTGCGAACCAATGTTGCCTCGGCCAGTACGGGGCTACCAGGATCGCGTCGGCTCGGTCGGCGAGGATCTTCGATATCGTCCGGCCGAGCAGCGGGAACGGCGGGAACGCGTAGAGGAGTTCCCCGGTCCACGGAAACTGGAAAGCGTCCCCGATGGAGGCACGATCGTGGCCCGCTCTGGAACAGAATCGGCGACACTTCGCGTTTTCCCTGGTCGCGAAGAGGTCGATCGATGGTTCGCCCCAGCGGTCCCGAATCAGTCTGAACGCCTCTCCGGAGAGAGACCATTCGTGATGGGATGAGGTGTCCCTGCTGAGGGCGTCTGCCGTGGTGTTCTCCTGCCCGGCCAGGTGAACTGCCACGGGATGCGTATGCAGGCGAATGCACCATTCCCACAAGTCGAGTGCAATGTTGAGCAGGGTTGTGGAGTGAGTCCCTCCTTGTCTGTTGATGTAACAGACGGCGGTGGTATTGTCCGTCAGAACCAGGACCGTCCGCCCCGCTACGACGTGGCGGAACGCCCGTAGCGCTTTCAAGACGGCGAGCAGCTCCAGCGCGTTGATATGGAGAGCGGTCTCGTCGTCGGTCCATCTGTCGCGGACTCTGAGTTCGCCGCAGTGGGCACCCCATCCATACAGGGAGGCGTCGGTCGTTACCGTCACCTTCGGTGTCGGCTGTTGGAAAGGCATCCCTGACATGAGATTGCGTCGCGACTGCCACCATCGGAGGGATGAGCGGACGTCTTCCGGCAGCTGCAGTCGGAGTGTCTGTTCGTCTCGCAGGGGGTCGAATATGCGGACGAACCAGTGTTGAAGAGGTCTCGCTCTCAGCCTGGCGAGATATGTCACAGCGGTCGTCGCAGCCATGTAGCCCAAGAGCTGCTGGACGCTTCTCGCAGATAACGTCGGGGCCGTACGAGCGTGAGCGGCGGCCCGGATCAGGGTTTGGGCTCGAGACTCTGGTAGGTACGCCCTGGCGGAGGTCGAGTCGAGCGTCGCCCCAATGAAGTCCAAGATCCTCGCCGGCTCGAGGTGGGACTTCTTCGGATTCACCCGTAGACCAAGGCGGGTCAGGAGTGACAACGTCATGTGGACGTCGTGGTAAAGTCTCTGTTTGCAGGACGCCACCAACAGCCAATCGTCGAGGTAAGGGAAGACAGAAGCACCCTTCGTCCGCAGGAAGGATACCACCGGGGCCATGCACTTGGTGAAGACCCTTGGGGCAGTCGAGAGTCCGAACGGCAGCACCTTGTACTGGTAACAGGTGTCGTCGACTGCGAAGCGGAGGTACCGTCTGTGCTGCGGGCGAATGGCGATATGGAAGTATGCGTCTCGGAGATCGATGGAGGCGAACCAGTCCCCTCGATGTAGGAAGGGCAGGATCGACGGTATCGTGACCATCTTGAACCTTTTGGGGCGGATGTAGTAGTTCACCCCCCTGAGGTCTAGGATCGGCCGGAGGGTACCGTCGGCTTTCGGTACCGTGAAGTACCTGGAGAAGAAGCCGGTGGTCTTGGCTTCTTGCGGGAGCTGCTCGATCGCCCCTTTCTGGAGGAGGGACTGGATCTCTTCCAGGAGGGCCGGACTCGACGGCGTGGAGTAGTAAACGCCGCGAGGAGGAATATCGAGAAACTCGATGGCGTAGCCAAGACGGACGATGGAAAGCACCCAAGAGTCCGTAGTGACATACTGCCACTCCGCTAGGTGTCGAGCGAGAGTCGGTCGGTCTCCGAGCGCTGATGGTAGGCTGAAGAGTGGGTATTGGTGGGTCCTGCCAGGCACGTCAAAACCGAGACTTTGTCTCGGAGGAGGACTTCTTGGACGAAGCCGGGCGTCGTCTTATCGTGCGTCTGGCCGATGAGCCGGAGGATGGTCTCGACTGTCCAGACTGGGCCGAACGCTGGAACGACGAGGTGGAAGATCGTCGCCAGGATGGACGGAAGGTGGAGGTCCTGCGGGCTTGCGTGGCCGACTGTAGCCCGATCTTCTTGGCGGTCAGCCTCGCCTTCACGAGATTGTCCAAAGCTTCGTCGGTGGACGAATTGAATAGGCCCTCACCGTCGAAGGGGAGATCTTCAATCCTCCTTCTGGTGTCCTCCTGGATGTCGGCCGGCCGCAGCCAAGCATGGCGGCGCAGGCCGATGGATCCCGCCATGACCCGGGAGGCAATCTCCACTGCGTGCCTGAGGAGGCCATCTGCTGCCGAGCGATGGAGATGGCCTCGTTGAAGATCACGGAGGAGGCTTGGCGGATGTCCTCCGGTACCGCCTCCATCGCCGGTTGCAGGCGATCGAGCACTTTTTTCAGGTATGCCGCGAGGCAAGCCTGAGTGTTGGACAGCCTGATCTGCAAGGAGGCGGCGGAATAGAACCTTCTTGCATAGGCGTCCAACTTCCTGCCCTCTTTGTCCGGCGGGGTGGTGTGTTGCCTGCCGGAGCCTTTCGTCTGTGCCGACTCGACCACCACAGAGTTCGGTGCAGGGTGATTAAAGAGATAACCGGCGTTATCCTTCTGCACCCTGTAGAGGTGTTCCAGCTGCTGCGGTATCGGCTGAGCCGAGGCCGGCCTATCCCAGGCGGCCTTCACCAGTCTGGATACCCGGGGCAGGAGAGGTAGCGGGGCCGTGGCAGGTTGCTTCCCTTCAAAGACGGAGAAGACTGGGTCGTCGTCCTCCGGCTCCGCATCGGCGATCTTCAGGCCGAGGGTAGTAGCCATGCGGAGCAGCATCGCAGAGAACTGGTGGACGTCCTCTGGAGCAGAATCTGGGATCGGGTCCCCGAATCCCAGCGGAGGAGACTCCTGGGAGGCCGCCTCAGACACCTCTGATTCCGCACTCGAGTCGTACGACTCTGAGGTCGGTGAGTCCTCTCGCCGCTCGCTTTCCGGCTCCTTCGCAGTCGCCACAGGTGTTGCCTTCCTAGGCTTCTCTGCAGCCGGGGCGGTAGTAGTAGCAGCGTGCCGCTTGGGCTGGCTGACCACTGACTTCACCTTCTTAGTGGTGACCGGGGTAGTCTGGCAGGCTGACGTCGTCGTAGCCCGCTCAGTCACCACCGACTCCGTAGGGTGCGTCGCCGTTGCCGTGACCCTAGGAGGTGGCGATATCGCCCGATACCGAGGTGAAGGCTCCCTCGCCCTATGATATCGGGGAGAGGGAGAGCGGCTGAAGGAGCGGCGGTCCGACGGAGATCGGCTTCGGTGTTGACGGTACCGAGCCTCGTCCCCTCTAGGCGAGCGCGATTCGCGCTGTCGACGAGGTGACCGGGACCTCCGGAAGGTCTCCCAGCGACTCGGGCCACGATGGTACCGATCCCGGTACGATGGCGAATGTGACCGATAAGAGGCCGGGCGCTCTCTCCATTCAGATTCCCTCGCGTACCTGGCCACGTAGGACGCCGAGGTGTATCTGGAGGCAGACGAGCGAGGTTGTTCCTCTCTTGTCTCCCTAGGAGGTGGCGAGGCCACCGGACGCTCGGAAGAGCGGGACCGGGACCGGAAGGAGGTCGAACGCCGCTCCAGAGAAGCAGAGGGCTCTCTCTGCTGCAGGTCGGCCAACCTGCGACGGCTAGGAGGGCGGTGGCGCTCCTCCACCAGGGTTGGAGGGTCTGCCACAGGCGAGTCCGGGCGCTGTTGGGGAACGTCCTCGATCTCATCCTCCGAGAGATCGACGGACTCGCCTCGCCCTTTGGAAGGCTGCTGAGTAGGAGGAGGAGTAGGAGGTTGAACGTCCCCAGCCGGGGAGCGCTTCTTCTCCTTCTTCTTCTTCTTCTTCTCCTTCTCCTTACCCTTGCCTCCGTCCGGAGCAGGGCGCTTTTTAGCAGGCGTCTCCGTCAGGGGAGCCTCAGCCTTCCTCGCCGTCGAGGATCCTTTCGCTGACTTGGCAGCCGCCGACAGCTTCGGGATCCTCGGTAACGCCGAGATCGGCGTTTTCGCCGGTACCGAGCCCGATACCGACGAGGTGGACGGAACGGCAGCCGCCGATACCGTCGATGGCGTGGTCGTCTTCTTGTCGGCCATCTTGGAAGTGGAGGTCTCGTCTATCGCCCGCAGAGACTGTTCCCAACAATAAGACTTAAGTCTCGCGGACCGGTTGCGGAGAGTTTGGGGAGTAAAATCCCGGCAAATTGGGCAAGTCCGAATGTTGTGGGACTCACCCAAACAGAAAAGACACTCCTTGTGGCCGTCGTTGAGGGCAACTTTGCGCCCGCAGGACACGCACTTCTTGAAGAGCGCGGACATAAGACGAAGAACGCCAAACTGCGAAAATCCGAAAAGACCAAAAGCCGAAGGGGGAGTCCGAAAGAGAGGTCAGAGACAGTCCAAAAGTCCGTAAAACCGTGAAAACAGCAAGCCAAGCACAAAAGTGAGAGGAACAAACCAAAGAACCTTCCGTACGCGACGGCGGACGAGAAAGAACTGAGGAGAGACCGTTGCTCGGCGGGAGGAGCATGCGCAGTACCGGCGTGGGGGAGGGGTTCCCGCCAAGCGAACAAGCTCTAGAAGTTTCCGAACGCTACCGCGCAGGCGCTAAAGCTCCTAGTGTATGAAGGCACAGAGACCACGAAGAAGAACCCAAGTTTGTATTGGCTTTTTTGGCCACCACATAATGTGATGGCATAAGTTGAACTTATATTATTGCAACTTATTTTTTGGGGGGGGAGTCATTGTGGGGGTCACAGTTCTCTACCAACTGTTCAATGACCAAGTCTCCTCCAAACTCACATTTTTTCAGCTGCAGTCTCTTGAACCCACCCATTTCCTATGCAGTGGATTGCAGAGGAAGCAGCAGACAAGCATGCCACAATTTCCATATAGATGGATGTAGAACAATTACATTATCTGCGGAACTCTGGAAGACTGCAGAGATCCTTGAGTATGTCTGTCACTATGCATTGTAGCTACTTCTCCAAGACAGGATCATAGTCAAAATCTTTATCAGGACCACCTTGCTTGGATTGCTTGTCATGCTTGGACCAAGACAACTTCGGCTTCTGTTCTGCTCTTATAGACCTTCTTCATACAACTCTGGACTGGCTTGATTTCTCCACTGTTGATCTCCTCTGAAACAAAATCCAATGAAGCCATTCTGAATATTATTTCAAATTTTAAAGTTGCTATTCAAGCTTCTGAAACTATTTTACGAGAGTAGGATTCAGAAACGTGAATAACTTCTTTAAAGTTCAACCCAAAACTTAGCAAAGAAAGTGAACATAAAGCTGCCCATGTTGCACCTCTGTATGCCAATCAGTGATACAGTCACCTAGGAACAGAATTCTGCTCATGACACATGAGCAAGGAGATGGTGGAGTTGTAAAGGGTGTAGGAAAGGGCAAGCAGCAGGATCAAGGGATGAAACATTGTGTGTGTATGTGCCTTCACGTCACAAGTGTTATGGTGACCCCATGAATTTTTCATAGGGTTTTCTTAGGCAAGGGATATCCAGAGGTAGGTTTGGAAATTCCTTCCTCTGAAATATAGCCTACAGCACCTGATATTAATTGGTGATCTTCCATACAAGTGCTCACCAGATCTGACTCTGCTTAGCTTCCAAGATCAGATGGGATCTGATGTCTTTAGGGTATTTAGGCTGCTAACCACAGGAGGGTAAGGCAAGTGAGATGGAAAATCAAGACCTCCTTCTCTGGGGGTCTTTAGGCAGTGGCTGGGACCATAGCCATCTCTCAGGAGTGCTTTTAGCTGTTTTTCCCTGCATAGCAGAAGGAGGTTGGGCCAGATGCCCCTTGTGGATTCTAAAATACAAAGATACCCACTGCTGAGGAACATTTTTAAAAGACTGTACTTTTTCATGTTTTATTTTAATGGCAGAATAATTATTCACATTTCAATTGCATTCAGTGGAAAACAGAGGTTTTCTTCAAACAAACATGTAGTCTAGGGCAATACAATTGGTATAAATATAGTATCAGTCCCTGATACATAAGGGAAAAAGAAGCACTGATCTAAGGAGTCCATCTTAACAACAAAGTAGCAACTGTACTTTCCTTCTGCAGCAAAGCAAGGATATATTAAGTATTTAATGTTGCAAATCATTCCCTGTTATGAGAAACAAACTGCTGTCTGGATTAAGGCAAAAACATAGCAGATTCTCTTCAATCTAATGGATGGAGCTAGAAGAGTATTGTGGGGGTTGGTTTTTTTTTAAATGCTAATGAGTGGATTAAGAAATATAATGATGAAGCTAGGCCCAGTTCCTCTCCGACAGGTTAGACAAGAACTAAGCAAAAGGTGTGCAACTTCATTGTGCAAAATAACATGGTAAGGATAGAAGCCTCCTATTTAAATGAAGTAGAATATAATTAGGTCAAGCTATAATTTTACATAAAAATAAGCCTGTCTGTAATATCTTTCCCACTGATTAAATAGAATATTTTGAGACATACTGAACTGATGATTCTAAATTAAGTGAAACAGACCTAAATCCAATAGGATGTTAGCAGTCATATACTGGGATTTTCAGCTCCTCCCACCTCATCTTTCTCCAACATTGGAAACCTGTTCTGGAGAGTTTTCCAGCCCTCATAAGCAGGTTTTTAGGGCACGTGTGGGGCTGCAGGAGGGAGAGATAAATGAATGTGTCCTTCTACCTGCACTCATGGAAGCTACTTCTACAGGTGCAATGAAGGTACTAGATACCAACTGAAATGTCCACAAAAAAGTATCATCAATATTGTTAATAGTTCAGTCATCTTTCTTTTACTTGTTACTTTGCATAAACAGGATAGTAGCTTCCTTCAGTGTCCCCAAGCTTTAATGCTGGACAAATTAAATTAAATTAATTTGGTTCCAGTCTCATTGCCATATGCTGCTGTCTGTTTGTTTCATTTACAGGGACAAAGTTTAGCAGAAATAAAGTTTTAAGCAATTTTCAAAAGGCTTTTAAAAATGTGTGATATGTCTGATTCTAGTTAACTCCTTTCACACATACTACATTATTTTGCTTTGTATTTTAGCATATTCTCTTGACACCACGGCAGAAAGGGGGAGCTAACAGACCCAAGGGAGCCAGTATGATGTAACAGTTTGAGTGTTGGACTATGAATCTGGAGACCAGGGTTCAAATCCCCGCTCAACCATAGAAACCTACTAGGTGAACTTGGCAAGTCACACTCCCTCAGCCTCAGTGGGAGGCAAAGGCAAACCTTCTCTGCACAAATCTTTGCAAGAAAACCCCATAATAGGCTTGTCTTAGGGTCAACATCAGTCAGAACTGACTTGAAGGCACAGAATAACAATAGGTCCAAGAGTGCTGTCTCAGAAGTCTTGGCAAATTTGCAAAGTGTACTCTTTGTAGGTATGTGGTATATATAGTCTTCAATTACTGCAAAATAGCTGAATATTCCTCTAGTCAGCTATATTCCTTGGCAAAAGACATACCTTTCTCCTACTCCTTTGTTAAGAAAGATATGTTTTAGGGCTCTGATAGGCAAACTTAAGGCAGGCAAGATCTGATTTGTTTTTGCCCAGAACTCTTGAGATCCATCTGATATAAGAGACTATAGTTATAATTAAAACATTCTGTCCAACAACCTCCATCAAGCAGGTGGAGTAAAACACTGTCAATGCAGTTCCATGTCCTGCTTCCCCACCCTAGCAACTGTCAAACCCTGGGAGGGCCTCTGTTGTTCCTTATAGTGGAGAGGGAGAGGAGGAAGCAATTCAGGTAATGAAAAGGCAGCTGGTATTGGCTCATGGTGGGGGAGACAAGGTTCTGCTCACAAAAGGAGTGCATGCTCCTTTCCCTTCACCAGGGAAGCCACATCTTAATTATCTGAACTGCCACTTTCTTCCCATCAGCTGGCGGGGGGGGGGCATTTTGCATGGAGTGCAAAGGGCTAGAGAATAGCTCCTTGCATCCCATCCAGAAAAATACAAACACATAAGCCACACCGACTGCCACATATGGCACTAACACGATGCCAGTCATTGAGGGCAGGAATTGGTTTTTGCCACTGTAACTGAGTAATATTTATAGTCCTTCTGCACAAAATCTGTTCCTGATTACCTCAAACTGTCTTTATTTCAGTAGTAATACAGGTGATAGGATCCTTTTCCTGCTGTTATTTTTAAACAATACAGCATCAAAAAGCCTTACTAATCTACTGCAAATTACCCAGAGATCTACCAGATCTAGATCTATACTCTGCCTGCTGCTGACCTAGGGTGTCTGTACATGAAAAGACACTGCAGGCTTTGTGTTAGAGATGAAAAAAGCATAAAGAGAAGGGCTGAGTTTTGCTATCAGAAACTTAATAGAACACTGGTTGTCTTTACTATAGGTGTGATATAGGGCTTGGGGTGTCTTTTGAAGTGTTTAATTGATCCTTGCAGAACTGTAAACAAACTCGTGTATTACAAAATGCTAATAGAGGTGTACCCTAGTTCCGCAGTTAACAAAGTAAATGTGTTCCTGGGCTGCACTTCTTGAACAGAAACTTGAGTACCAGAGGTAAAAATAACATGAAAAAATTGGGGATGGGTTCTTAAACCACAAAAGAGAAGAGCAGTTCAACATACTTCAGCAACCTTCTTATTCAAAACTAACATTTGGCATATGTGAAATGAAATAACCAGGTCAGGTGAGCCTTGCACAAGTAAACAAAACCCTTTTCAGTTTTAGAGATCACTTGAAAGCTTTTTCCAAAATGCATCTTGGGATGATTTTTTTTTCTTTCAACAGCCTTCACTCTTATGATTTCCTTTTGATAATTAAAATCATAGACCTATGCTTTTTCAAAGTGCCAGGGTAGCGGGTGAGGCAAGCCAATGTGCTTTCCCCCTTTCCCTCTGCTTACTCCTCATAAATGCTCAGTAAGTGATTCTGGAGGCAGCTGTCTACAACCATTTCTGCACTAGCCTGTTATAGTTCTATTATTCCACTTTCAGCATCCTATGGAATCCTGGGGTTTGCAGTTTTGTGAGGGGGCAATAACTGCAAACCCCAGAATTCCATAGGATGCTGAAAGTGGAATAATAGCACTATAGCAGGCTAGTGTGGAAATGGCCCAAATTGCCCATTGTATGTAAACACACACAACTACAGTGGGATGACGTAGAGCAGAATTCCATTTTTTTCCCAAGTCAAGCTTTATTGCACTGTTTATTGAAGACATGCTGTTGCAAACCAACACTGCAAGTCTATTACCAACCTTCCTTAATGACCCTCTGAAGGCCAATGCTGTAAAAACAAGATGTTTCCAGATGCACAGAAGCCAAGAAGGGGAAACCTGGGCTGGGCTCTTGCAAAAAGACGTCATCAAAGGATCTTCTTTGTTAGATGCTTTGTTAACTGAGGTATGCCTGTATAGGCCAAGATCCTACATCAGCACGTAGCTCCACATGCACAGTTCCACTTTCTCCCACCTCCTGGCATCTGTCAGATGAGCCTCTGCTTCTGGTTACCTACTGGAGGAAGAGGAAGGCACTTCAGACCATGGAGAAGCAGGTGGTCTCAGTTTGGGGAGGGGAAGTCATTAGTGTGCACTTTAAAATGGAGTGCACTCATCTTTTCCTTCCCCCAGGAGTGCCAGATCTTTGCAGCCTGAATTACAGTGGCGGGACTCCCTTCCAGGACTTCACAGCTGCTGGGCAGTGGGAGTCTTTTGGACGGAGCACAGGGACAAGTAGATAACCCTCAGATTGCCATCTAGAATGGACTTACATGTGTGTAAGTCACTAAAAGACTTCCAGCCACAAACTACTGGTAACCTCCTTTGAAAGGGAACCATTCCCAGGTGAGTACTTCACACTCAGAGTAATGGGCTGAGTATAGTATTAAGTACATTTTTATAGTGATAAACGATCTTGGTTATATATTGCTGCATAATTGTTTAGCGACAAATCCACATGGACTTTTTGGACAGTCTCAGTGTCCTAGATTGGACTATTGCTTCTATTTCTGCTGGCACCAAACGTCCTGATAGTCTCAAGTGTCTCATCGCCATCATAATCACAGTAGTATTGTGATGTGCAGTTGGCGGGGGAGGGAAGTACATCCTACATATTGTGCTTGTGAAACTGTTCCTTCAGGAGAAATAGCTCTTCTAGCTCTAATGGCTCCAGCTAAATATGCCATTAAAAAATAGCATCTCTCTTCATAAATCAGCTTTCTGTCATATGCTGGAACACCTCCCTAATCACTATATAGCGTGCAAGTGCATAGCATGAATCTGGGACTCATTCCAAAAGCAGACACTTCAACTGAAAGTGTTGGGATCTTGTCAAGACATGAGCAAAAATGTGTGTTTACTGATAATTGAATTAAATGTTCAGTGTTCCACTCCTTTAACCAGCTCCAAAAATGCTTTGTGATTTAGGAGGGGTCACTGAAAATAAATAGTGACTTAAATCTTGAACAGGTAGAATCAGATATTGATATAATGCTTCAATATCACACATTTTTAGTACAAATTCTAATGGATTTTGTTTCAACACCTATAAAAATCAAAGAGCTTAATGTAAAAAATATGTATTAGATTGGTATCTATATTTGAGCATTGTTTTGAGCATACGCTTTCAAGACACATGTATGAATTCACACACATTCTGAATATACAGGCCTGTAAGAGGCATTTGATCATGGCAGTAGTGCATGTTAAGCTGATCAGAGTCTTCTATCTACACAGAGCAATCTAAATAGATATTTTATTACATGTAGAATAATCAAAATACAATGAATGCATAGGGGAATAGAACATATTATGACAGAGCTTCATAAATGGCAAGCAGTGCATGCACAACACTGGTAACTAGTACAGGTGCTTCAGGACAGAGAAACATTCAATAACAAGTTCCCAAGGCTGACTGAATTTGGAGCTAAGCAACCTGAAGTTCAGCGGTTCCCGAAAGGGGGAAAGGGGGCAAGTTAAAATGGGACAGTAAAGACCTTTCCCTCAGTCACATACATGTGAACATTGGAGTGAGAGAGAGAGGCCGAAGAAGATTCGGAGATGCTGGCTCTTTTAAGTCTAATTAGACTTTCCCGAAGAGAAGCTGAGGAGCAGCTTCTGGCTGGAGCAGGGCAAAGAAAGGGAGAACAGATTAATTAAGCTCTTCTCAAGCCAGAAAACACCCCAAACCATTATTTCTTGACACTGTCCCCAGATTATCTGACATTTATAAAATGAGTCTGAGGAAACTAAAGTCTTGAAGCTTTCCATTGAGACATACGAGGCACCACCCACCTAATCCCAAAGCACTTCACAACCAGCTTCAGGATGTCAGGTATACATAACTGTGCCTGAAGAAGTGGATTGATATCCTCATAAACTCATGCTAAAATAAACCAGTTATTCTCCATGGTGCTGCTGGATTCCTTCAAACTGCCCCTTCCCCCTTTCTATTTTCCTTTTATTTATACCAGGTAAAGGAGAAGGCTGGACAGTAAATTACACACAATTTTCTTCACTTCTGGTGATCTCTTGGATCTGTGTTTGATGACTGAGACCACTAGTCTCAGTGAATGTCAGTCATTCACTGGTAGACAAAATGCAGAGGAGATCTATATTTTCCACTCATTTTGGCACATATGAATATATGGGCTGGAATTCAGGATTACAGTTATAGATGTGTAGCATAGAGTTACATATCCATAACTGCTTGTATTCATGATCCCAGCAAAAGTCACAAATGTGGCACTGCTGCTACTATTGTAACTGCCCTCCCAAACCATATGTGTTGAGTGTCAGTCATACTGTGTGAGAGAGATCCATTCTGCTGGCAATTTGGGGTGTAGATGGATGACATTTCCACCTGTCTCCCACCACTGAGCAAAGCTGCAACAATCAGAAGCTGTAACAATTTTTAGTCACAATTCTTGGTCATAGCCTCACTCACTGACAGGAAAGAGGTGGAAAGGTCATCCATCTACACTGCAATCACCAACAAAATAGACTCTTTTTCTTTCAGCGCAGACAACGCTTGATAAAATGTTTGGGGGCATCAGGCCAGGAGATGCTACTTAGTTACACATACATAACTAAGTAAGCGATGTAGATTTCCAGCCACAATCTTTATTCCACCCTAAGCATAATCCTTATTTCAGGCATATTCCTTTTTCCACCCTAATTTGAGATTCATCAGCCTAAACCAATACATATTGATAGATCATTGATTTTGATGTAGGTTAGATTTAATCAAGAATGCCCAAGGACCTATTTTGTCTCACAAAATTTCTTAAATAAATTTGGGCTGGATATGGCTCAATATAAATTTAAAGTCCATATTAGCATATTAGAAGTTGATCAAGTATGAGAAAGAAAAGTGCAGTCCTGCACTAATATAGTTCAGTACCTCAAAGCTGCTATAGCAAAGATAGAAAAAAAATACTAAGTAGGGTATAAGTCAGTATGGTGTAGTGGTCTGAGCACTGGACTAACACCCTGAGAGCAGGGTTCAGTTCCCCACCCAGCCATGGAAACTCACTGGGTGACCTTAAATGAGATATACACACACTCTCAGTCCCCAGAAAACCCCATGATAGATTTGCCTTAGGGTCGCCATAAGCTGGAAACAACTTGAAAGCACACCACAAAAACAAGGTATATTCAGCTAACATAGCAAATATATTTCATGTGTATACTTTCCACTGCATCTTTTCTCCTACACAGATCTTTCAGACAGAAACTCATATAGTCCAAAAGAATCACACTAATTATCTATATATGTCACAAATGTACTCTCAGAACCAGGTGTGTCTGTGTATGTGCCTTCAAGTTGCCTGTTGACTTACAGTGTCCCCATGAGTGTCATAGGCCATTTCTACACTACACTATTATACTGCTATCATTCCTGGGGTTTGTAGTTTATCAAGACCAAATTGCTCTCTGGCTGAAAATTCAAAATGCCCCTCCCTAAACTGTAGATCCAAGGATTCCATGAGGTTGAAAGTAGAATAATAGCACTCTAACAGTGCAGTGCAGAAATGGCCATAATGTTTTCTTAGGCAAGGAATACTCAGAGGGGTTTTTGCCAGTTCCTTCCTCTGAAATATAGCCTGCAGCACCTGTATTCATTGGAGATCTCTGATCCAACTACTAAACAGGGATGACCCTGCTTAGCTTCCAAGATCAGATGGGATCTGATGCCTTTAGTGTATTTAGAGTCACATAACCAGTTGCCACATCCAAACTTAAGTACAGTCAGAAATTGAAGCTATCGCCAAACAAAATGCCTATATCAAGCCATTAAATTTAAAAAAAAAACTGTGATGGACGCTCTTGCAAAGCATCATACAGTGTAGATTGCTCCACAGCGATAGTAAAAAATAAAAAGCACCAGGTGTACTATGTAGGTGTTTAAAGTCCCTCAGACTTACCCAACTCACTCAAGTATGTGAAATAATTCCTAGTTTATCTTGCCTGGCCTGTCTGTCAGGTAATAAATAAGTCACATACAGCAATTATAGCAGGCAGGCAACTCCCTGAGCAGTAAATACTCCTCCAGTCTCTTGCCAGGTTCCATTTGCCCTCTTCCTCCATGTTTGTACCTGGCCAAGTTAACTTCTTCCACAAATAATCCATCATGAAAGACTGAGGCCATTTCTGCACTACACTCTTATAGCACGGCTATTCCAGGTGGCCTCTCCCGAAACTGCAAACCCCAGGATTCCATACGATGTTGAAAGTGGAATAATCGTGCTATAAGAGTGTAGTGTGGAAATTGCCTGAATTAAATTGTTCACTGTGATAATCTCTTACTAGCAAATGTACAAGTGCAAAATTGACAATCATTCCATGGTTGATTTAAATAAGAGAGAGATTCAGGGAGACTCAGAAGAACTGTGACTTAGAATTCTAAATCATCCCAGTATTGCCAATGGTTGATTTCTTCTAGATTTATTCATAATAACCCCAAAGTACAAAAGATCTCATGGTCCATGTCCAAAAGAGTGGACATAAAGTTTAAGTCTTTCATTTATGGTGCTGTTCCAGAACCTCACTAAATAATCTGTAATAATCCCTTATTACCTTAATACTCTTTCAACAATATAGGAGTAATTATTAATACTGCAAGGAGGATTATTAAGATTATAGATTACAGCCAGTCTCAGAGAAGAACCAGTATGACTGAAGCTAGTTTCATTGTAACTGAAACTAAATTGATTCCAATTGGTCTTCTCTAAATATGAGTAATTCTGCAGCCTCTCTCTATGGAGAAATGTGAAGGCCTGGAGGAGAAGTTTTTTGTTTTTTTTTAATAAAACCCCTTTTTTCCTATTTTTGGGGGGGTAGGGGACTTATTTTTCCAGAAAAATATGAAAACATGGATTACATAATATTTTCTTTCATGCTTATGAATAAAATGTTTAAGAGAAAGTGTTCATATATTTATTGTCCAATCATTATTTCTAAAACCTGTATAGCAGCTAGACTTTTATACAAGTACGACTTTATGCAGTAGTGCTACTCAAAGAGGTATTTTCCAGACTGGTGCTGGTGCACAAGTCATTGGCTACTGGCCCTTTCTCATTTTTCATCTCAGAAATAAACAGTTGTATTCAATAAGCACAAATATGAAGCTGGTTCCCTAACACATGGAGGGGGAACTGTTTCCTTCAGAGAGCCTAAGAATCACTGATACCAGATCAGTATAATCCTGCTGCTGGTTTCCTTTTCTTAGTTCTTTTTATGAGAGCAACTGTTTGTAGGTGCTTGGCACTATAGAGTAAGAGGCAAAATAATTTTATTTGTTTTATGGATATTGAGGGTTTCTCATTTTCTTATTTTTTTCTAGGTTTCTATAAATCAGCAAAGTCAAAGATGTTCTTTATAGTTCAAGTGTTCCCTACAGCTTAGGATTTCATAGCTCCATGCATAAGGAGAAAAAGTGTTTTAAAAATACATTCAGTTTGAAATTGTTTTCTGAATAAAATGTGTTTCTAATATGCCAAATATGATAATTTTATGCCAATCCAAGATATACATAACACGCTTTATGTTCCTAAAATAACAAGTGACTCTAAATCTCCAAAGGGTGCCAATACTGCATATTTTCAATTTTTTTAAAAAAAATGTCATTCCTACCCATCCATCTACCTTCCCTCCAAAAAAAAAAAAAAAAAAAAACAGTTTGGTTTCAACATTTCTAAGAAATTTTACATCCCTACCTTTCTCTTTGTGAAGCTCCCTAAACACTATGTAATAATACCATTATTAAATCATCATTAATTCTAAAGAATTTATTATTGTTTTTACTTCAAAAAAAGGTGAACAACATGTGCTCTGGCCCAAATGTTGTTGGATTACAACTCCCAGCAGTCTTTCGCATTGGCTAGTCTGCCTAGAGGTGACGGGAATTGCAGCCCAAAATTTGGAACATTGCACTTCGCTCTCCTGTGTGCTATAACCTTGTTGTGGGAAATAGTACAGATGCCATTTGTTTTGATTTAAATATAAATATATATAAGTAAAGCACTTACATGGTATAATAGTAAGTTATTCTCTATCCATCGTCTCCCATAACAGAAAGCATTCCATGATTCAAAGTATAAGACAATTACAATCAAAAACAATGTCCAAAAGGTACTCATCCTGATAGCTTCCAGAATGTCATGTGGTTCAACAGCGGGCCATGTCTACAATTTACATGTGTCATATATGTTATAAACAGATGCCATGTAGTCTTGAAAATGTCTTCAGCTATTTCACCTTTGGCAAGGCAGAATTGTCTAACCTGTGATTAATGGACAAACCTTGTTAAGTTCTTGCATCTCCATCGTTCTTGCATATAGCAAGGTCTAAATAAGATCTTTACATAGGTCATTTTCATGTTCTTTATCATAAATTGGTAAAATCAGAAAAGCACTTTGCAAGTATATATTTTTATTAGTAAATTTGTTAATCCAATCTAAAATTTTCATCCAAAAGGGAATTATTTTAGGGCAGCCAACCCACCTACGTTCCAATGTATCAACATTATTACAGCCTCTTCAACATCTGTCTGACAAATTGTTACTAATTCTGTGTAGTCTTAAGATGCACAGATACCAAAAATGTATCACTTTAATAGTAACCTCTCTTACTGTTGCAGACAGCAGCTTACATGGGAGAGATTTCCAAATCCTATCTCATTTATTTCTGTTGATCTGTACTCCAAGTTCAGCTTCCCATGCACTGTTAGACTGTTTGTTGGACCTACATGTAATCTCAATAATTGTTTCACAAATCTCAGAGGCCAATCCCTTAGTTCTATTGGAAGTATCAAAGCAACATGTCTCAAAGGTTGCAAGGGAGCAGGGTTGACCTATATCTCTATATAACACACACTATTTCTTGATCATAAAACTAATGTGTTTTTTTAAAAAAAAAAAACAGAAAAGGTATTAAAAAGAATATGGGCTACATATAGTGGCAGCCATCTAAAGAAAAGGACTGCATAAACTAATAGACACTAAGAAACAAGGTACTATTACACTATAATGAACAAAGGCCGCGCTTGGAGCAAGTGGGTGGGTATTTTAATTAGATCTTTAGATGTTCTTGTCATTCCTGGCTTGCAGCAGGTGGAGGAATCAAACAAAAAGAAAAAAAATAAAACTCTGTAAAAAGTTAATGGACCAGAAATTTCATCTGTCAAGGATAGAAAAGGAAGCAAGCTAATGGTAGGAGAAAACCTATCCAAAAGTACATTAGGATTAATCTGCTTCAATTCATGGCACAGGATAAGTTTGCATTATGTCTTGAGTCTTGGAATGGTTAAAGTATCAATTTTATCTATTTGTTACATTTATATCCAACTTTCTTTCCAAGGAACTTTTTTTGTTAACTAACTGCCAAGCAATTCTAGCTATGCTTATTCAGATATCACCTCTCTGAAATTCAATGGGATTTACCAGTTCATGCATTTAGGACTGTAGTCTGTATAAGGCTGACCCACGTAATGGCAAACTTTGTATGATCTTGAATTACATAAAAGGCAGCATTCAACCATTCTACTACTAATTAAATGCTCAATACTTTCTAGGGCTGCAATAGTAGGGGGACTGGGCAATTTGCCATGATCCCCTACCTCAGCTTCTGTGCATACTTGTAGGTCCTGTCCATTGCTCACCAGAGCAACATATACACAAGTCCTTGCCGGAGGTAAAAGAAGGGCTCCTAGTATCATCTCTGTTTAGGGTTACCAGAATGAACACTGG
This sequence comes from Ctenosaura bakeri, assembly GCA_948474755.1. Lineage (NCBI taxonomy): Eukaryota > Metazoa > Chordata > Lepidosauria > Squamata > Iguanidae > Ctenosaura > Ctenosaura bakeri. The sequence goes on from CAOLHI010004580.1 coordinate 82,605, forward strand.
AATGGGCTCCTATAGCTTTAATATTTTGTAGAAGAGAACATTTCGGCAAATGTTGCTTGTCACACAAGCAGGTAACAAGCTATATAAGCTGAAATTCCCTCTGCTACACAACCATTAAAGATACAGGAGACCATTCCAGTTTTCACTCTGGCAACCCTAAACAGAGATGATACTAGGAACCCAGATCTCACATCAGAGGGCCTTGGTGGCCTTGGTTGTTTCCCTTGAGTGCCCCCTTACCCTGTCACTGCATCCTGCCACTGCTTGGACCACAAGCTGAAGGACAACAATGGAAGTTAAACTTTTCACTACCTTCATTCTTAATACTTGGCAGGGGGGCTTTCACACTACATAGAGATATTATCATTATCATCCTCATCATAAAATTTATTTATATCCCGCCTCTCCTGACGGATCAAGGTGGTACTACAACAGTATATCAAATACATTAAAAGCAATTAAAACATAACCCATCCTCCCCACCCACCAACCCATCTAAAAACCCCTAAAACACATTAACTATTAAGAACAAGAGGACAGTTGGTGGAAGGCGGTGGAGTACTAGTCTGGGAAGGCCTGTCGGAAGAGAACAGTCTTGACTGCTTTTTTAAAGCAGTCAAGACTGGTAATATGCCGGGTCTCTTCTGGCAGGCCATTCCATAACTTGGGAGTGATAGAAGAGAAGGTCCTCTGGGTAACCGCAGCCAACCTAGTTCTGACTGGCTGCAGTAAGTTCCTCCCAGAGGACCTTAATGTGCGAGGCAGATTATATGGGAGAAGGCGATCCCACAGGTAGGCTGGTCCCAAGCCATGAAGGGCTTTAAAGGTAATGACCAACACCTTGTACTGTGCCCGGAAACTAATAGGCAGCCAATGTAAGGACTTCAGAATTGGTGTTATATGGTCAGTTTTAGATCTTCCGGTGACCAACCTGGCTGCCATATTCTGAACTAATTGAAGTTTCCGGACTAAGCACATGGGTAGCCCTCTGTAGAGCACATTGCAGAAGTCAAGCTGTGAAGTTACCAGCGCATGCACCACTGTTTTTAGGTGTTCCAGGTCCAGGAAGGGGCGCAGCTGGCATATCAGCCAAAGCTGATAGCAGGCACTCCCGGCCGCCGCATTAATTTGAGCTGTCATCTGAAGTGGCAAGTCCAGGAGCACCCCCAAGCTGCGGACACAGTCTTTCAGGGGAAGTGTGACCCCGCCTAGAACTGGTTGACAAACCTCCATGCCTGGGCTAGGACCCTTAACAGCGAGTACCTCTGTCTTATCTGGATTCAGCTTTAGTCTGTTTTTCCTCATCCAGTCCATTACTGCTTCAAGGCATTCGTTTAGAGGCGAGATGCCACCCTTAGTTGATGCTATTATCATCTTTATTTCTATCTTGCTTTTTTCCCTGAGAGGATTCAAAGCAGCTTACAAACTTTAAAAAGAATAATCAAAAACTGTAGCACCTTAACTACCATGGTTCTGTTCTATGTAATCCTCAAATTTCAGTTTAGGGAGACTTGTTTAAATTTATCAGCCACAGAACTCGAGTCCATCCCTAAACTACAAACAGCAGCATTACATAGGATTTGCCTTGCCAGGTAAAGTGGAATCAAAGCACCACATTGTGTAGTCTGAAAGAGTCTCTTGTACCTGGTGGTGACAACAGGAAAGGGTTCTGACTCAATTCTTAGGCAAATTCATTTACTACCTGAAGCAATAAATGTTGAGGGCAACAGCAACACCAACGTTTAGGAACAGAGCTGCGTGCCACACTTTACAGGGTTTCCAAAAATCAGGGAATAGCTCATTCGCACACCTGTGCTTGGAAAAGTCACTTTATTGAGGTACAGCTCGCAGAATACGGTTGTTCTGGTTGGGGGATTCTGGCAGCTGTACTCCAAATAAAGTAAAATTTCCAGGCTGTGGTCTCCACGTCCTTGGGAAGCACAGGCACAAAGCAGGTAACTCGGGCCCTGGGGTGGCGGGAAGGAGCAGAAGAAAGTCAGGGAGAGGCAGGAGGACTGTGGAGAGTGGGGCCCAGGCGGCGTCTTCGCTCGCCTTTGATTTGGCGGGAACGCCCGACTCAGGTTTGCCTTATTACGAACCACCCTATGGCTGAGCGCAAAGGGACAAATTCATACCTGCTGCCCAATGACGGTGGAGGAGGGGTGGCTCCTTTCTTCTCGCTCTTCAATGGCCCGCAAGGGGCGAGGCCAGAAGACCCTCGCGCTGTCCAATGAGCTGCAAGGAGAGCCGCGCTCTTTCGGCTTCGCTATATAAGCGCCGCCCGGAACGCCAAGCAGCTGTTTTCGCGGTGCAGCTCAGACCCGTAGCGCGTCTGCTGTAGCCCGTGCACCGGTCCCTTCGCGCATCCATCTCCTGCTGCAGACATGGTAAGGACCAGGGGTTTTGGGTTCCCGCCCTTCTCTTTCGGCGGGGAGCTTTTCTGTTTCCCACGCCTGGGATCAACAAACCGCGGTCTGTATTTCTTGTGTTATGTAATGCGAGTGTAAGGACAGCTTCGCCCGGAGTGAGCGTTTGGGTGTTTAAAAAAAACCCTCTTTCGGTCTTTTTTTACTCTCTGCACGGTGCTAACAACGTGCGAGTCAACAGTCGGGGAGAGAGAGGCTTGAAAAGAAATAAACTTGGCGTCCTTCATCGCCATCTGTGCCCTTGGCCCTGGGCGAAAGAGGACGGGGGAAGCTTGTAGTTCTCTAGAGAACGCGCCAGGTGGCTGAGAGAGATTGTGCCAACTTAGGCCATTTCCGCACTAGGCGGTTAGAGCGCTATTATTCCACTTCCAGCATCCTATGGAATCCTGGGGTTTGCAGGGGCCTCTTTGGATGAGTGGCTGTGGTTATCTCAATGACCATAGCAAGACGGGGGGGTGCCGTTCCCCTCGCCCGAGACGTGCGTCCGGGGAGGATGAAGTGGCGGCGGACTTCAGAGGTCAGCGTCCAAAGTCCCTGCCTGGGCTCAGCGTGGCCTTTGCTATCTGGCCTCGAACTGGCTGCCCGCCACGTCCGCCCCCGGTCAGCTTCTACCTGTTTCCTGCCTGCAAAATCTTTTCCATTTCCACAGTACGCCCCGTGGACCTCCAACACTGGGAAACGTGTGAAATGTCCGCACGTCCAGAAGCCAAAGAGCCCGAACATTCCGAATGCCTCGGAGTTGAGTTATGATCTGGGACGTTTAGTGCTGACATCTCGAAACAAACACACACAACTCTGCAATGTTCTTTGTTTGGAATGGGAAGAGGGATCAGGAAGGGTGGGAAGGAGTTTCCGATCGTCCACTCTCAGCCCTATCTATCTACTTCTGTTTTGAAGTCTCTTAGGCCTTACCGACTTCTCTCTCCTGCAGTTTTATTTAAGGCGTTCAGACACCTAATGGCAGTGGCATCACTTCCTGGTGCAGGTTTTTTGGTCAGACTGTATTTTTCCTTTAGCAAGTTTGTTTAGAAGGGTGGCTGCAAAATGGTGGGAAGTTTCTAAAGAAGATGGCTGCCTCTCAGAGTTCTTTGCATTCCCTGGTGTTTTAACATCTGTGCCAAATCTAGTTTTGAAAGGGCTGTTTTCCTTCTCTGGTTTTGGTATAAAGTTCACATTGCTGAAGTAGTTTCATTCTAATTCTTTTACCGTGTCACAAATTACATGGTTGCACAGGTCTTTTTAACTCTTAAACTGGCTGCAGGACTTTACTGTCACATTCTATCACTTATTTTGCTACAGTGATTTCTCCAGACACAACTTAGGCTTGAAGAAGAACAAAAGATAAATTTGCTTTAATGGGGGCAGAAACAGTGAACTTGGAAATTACTGCCAGTTATAACTTAAGCATTTTAAACATCTGATTAAAATGCTGCCCAAGATCTGACCATTCAAATTATGGCCTTTTGAATACTCGGAGAAAAATGACTTGCATAAAAGTATCTAAACTATATGTCACAGAAGCAGAAATGTGTTCTAGTTATACAAATGGAAGTATTGCAGTCAGAGAATTGATTCCACTGTAGACCATAGATAATGGCAATATAACCAGTTGTGGGAATTGTTTTTGCTTTCTCAAAGGCAAGGAAGATGGTTTGTGACACTGTATGATTACAGATGCTGTTGAACTACAGCTCCCAAGGTTGCTTACCATAGGCTGTGCTGTTGGGGCTGCTGAGAGTTGCAATCTGCTAATATCTAGAGGACTTCAGAATTCCCACCCCCTGCATTATGAGTTAAGAAGCTTAGCTTAAAAGAACAACTAAGTTTACAGACCTGATGAGATACTACAGTCAAAGCAATCTTGACAGCTGTTTGCACAGCTACTTCGCACAGGTCAACAGAAGAGAGATCATAGTGATTGGCTATTTCCTTTGCTTGGAGAGCATCTTTCTGCCTTTGTTTCACTTCTGTTATTCTGGTTTGAGCAGGGAGACACTGTCTGTCTCACACCCAGTTATCTTTGTTTTGGACTATTTTGTAGGTACACAAAACTGGAGGGGGTCTACATATGTCTGGTAAACAGCATGCTAAACCAGATGTAACTGAACTCCGTGACTGGAGTGTCCTGTTGAACCACTTTTCTCTTACTTTTTTCTCTCACTTTTCAGCCTTCTCTAACCTGTTGCCCTCTGGATGTTTTTAAACAATTCACATCAGTGCTAGCCATAACAGACAGTGGGCAGAGGTTAGTATTGAAAATATCTGGATGACACAGATTGAAGAATAGTTGGATAAAGAGGGCAGATGGCAGGACAGTAAGTAAAGTATAGGACTAGTGTTCTCTCTCTGAAGGGATCCATATCTGTGATGTTCGTTCAGAGATGTATCTCTGATGTTCTTATCTTATGCCTTCAAACTTGTTGGAAGAGAAAGGAGAATCTTGTGGGACATTTTCACCAAGGAATTACACAGCTATAAATGTGGATAAACTTGCACAGGGTGGAAAGGATGGGCTCCTTGAAATAGGCCCCTTTGCACTGTGCCCTCAGCCATTTGTCCAGCAGCCGCTGAGTAGCATCAAAGAAGCTGAAGGTACAAAGAGAGGAGAGATCTCCTGGAGGGCTGTGGAACAGACAAGCATATGAGAAACCAGAATAAGATCAAGGTGGCTTAGTGTTTACAAAAATATCTGTAATTATACTCTTAAAACTGCTCGTTGAACTAAAAATGAAATACTGCAGTGGACTGAACTTGAGATTATTGCATGATTATCCTTCTGGGATTTAAAAAAGATTACTTTGTGTTTGAGTATTTGATGAAATGAATGGAAATATCCCAAAATAGTTTAAACTGTCACCTCCAGGGGCATTGGGCCATACTTTACAACTCAGCATCACTGGTTAGGCATTGAGATCTGGAATGTCAGAATTATTTGGTTCTTCTTTTAAAAATAAATAAGCTCAGTGGTGTCTCCAGCCTAAGTGAAACTCAGTTTCCTTTAGCAGTAGAAAATAAACTAGGCAGGGTTTATACTGGTAAAGTTCCGATTACTCTAAGATACTAGATTTTTAAAAAGTCAATAGAAGAAATTAAGAATAAGAACAAGAATTGCCCGTGTAAAAAACTTATGTGTTGTATTGAAGGTTCGTCACTTAGAAATGCATATTGGAGCAAAATACTCATCTTTACATACATATAACTTGATTAGTTCTGGTAAAGCGTGGGTATCTGGTGTTCTAGTTGAATTATGTGCCTATGAATAAATTGACTAGATGGACAAGGACACTATTCCCTAACTTGCTGAGACAGTTGTAAAAGTGGCTAGAATGAATGAGGAAAAAATGTGGGGTTTGTGCTGTGTAACTTCAACATTAATATGTTGGGTTTATTTTTATGCAATGTATTAGCTGTTGTGGATCCCCTGGATGGTGGATCCCCCTGGTAGCTATACTATTTCTGTAGCTAGGTTGGCAATACTGGGTATCCAGAGACCCTTGAATGCTTTCTATTAACCCTCAAAGACTTGGCAACTATTTAAAAGGTAATAATAGTTTTAATTCAGTTTAAGAGAATCTGCCCACCTCAAATTCCCAGTTTCAATAAGTTAAGTGGCAGTTCGCCTTTCAGTTAAAGAATGAAGAAAAAATTGTTTTAACTTTCTTTTGTCTCTCCTTCCATAGCGTGAGTGCATCTCAATCCATGTTGGTCAAGCTGGTGTGCAAATTGGGAATGCATGCTGGGAGCTCTACTGTTTAGAGCATGGCATTCAACCTAATGGGACAATGCCAAGTGACAAAACAATCGGTGGAGGTGATGACTCATTCAACACCTTCTTCAGTGAGACTGGTGCAGGAAAGCATGTTCCCCGTGCTGTGTTTGTGGATCTGGAACCAGCAGTGATAGGTAAATATGGGCTGTATGACTAGGGTTCAAGAAGTGCTATGTTGGTGTTCATGTATGAGAACCTGGAAGGTCTGAAGATCCATTTTCTCTTGTCATTTGGACACTATGTAAATCAAATTGCATGCATTTATATAGTCAGCATTGATAATCTGAGTTTCTCCAACCCCTGCCCCCTCTGCAATGTTTCTTTTCCAAAGGAGCCTACCCTTGGTGGCTCCAATCAGGCCATGCAGCCCTTTAAAAACCCACCTCTGGTTGTCCTCCTTCCTCCACCAACTGTTGCTTGGCCAGCTAAGGATGGTCTCAGTCCAGTTTCTTAGCACCAGAAGCCCTCCTACTGTGCCCCCCACACACTCAAGAAAGAAGATGGGCAAGAGAAGAGGAGACATAGGGTCACCATGCTGCTTTTCCTTCCATTTCCCTTTCCCCACCTAGGTTCCCAGTATGTCTTGGCCCCCTTCCCACAGACACACATGCACACGCCTTGATGTTTGCCGTTTTTCCATTTTTATGGGGTTCCTGGGCCCCTAACCCTACTGAAAATAGAGGGCCAACTGTAAGTTGATCCAGAGCAAGACACAGTAGAGATTTATTTTCAAACAGATTGTTAATTGAAGTTTCTGCAGCTAGAAAAGTATTGTTAACCCAAGTTTTATTTAAGCATAGACATATTTAGCTCATATCTCACCTTTTTTTGCTGAAGAACTACTCTAGGTTGCAAACTGAGGAAGTCAGTAGTGTTTAAAACAGACTAAATGAATACACAAGAACATTTTGTTTTAAAAAAGCAGTTAACTGTAAGGGCTAAAAGCAACATTACAAAAGAACAATTAAACTTTGAACCAAACAGTTTCTTTAAAAATTATACTAGAGATTAGAGAAAAATCTCTAGAAATTCTGAAACCAGACAGAGTTTTTCATCAGAGGCATTTCTGAGCCTTCATGGTTTTACTGAGTATTACTTGTTTGTTTAATATACACTTGCTGTTTCTTTATGTTACACAAGAACGGAAAGTATTGTGCTTAAAGGATTGCTAACCATACTCAGACTCTGTAAAAATATCCTTTCATGTATCTCTCCTTTGCACCACAGTAAACTATGGTGCTACAGTATTCGGTTTTGTGGTAGAATAATGTACTTTCTGTTGCAGATGAGGTGCGGAATGGGACATATAAACAGCTCTTCCACCCTGAGCAGCTGATTTCTGGCAAGGAAGATGCTGCTAATAATTATGCAAGAGGTCACTACACTGTGGGCAAAGAAATAATAGACTTGGTATTGGAGCGTGTCAGGAAGCTGGTATGTTCTAGTGCTTTTGTACTATGAAACATAAATTGGGTCATTTGCACTCCTTAAACTCATTCTGAAGGTTCAAAATTCACCTGGCATTTTGAGTCTGTAAGCATTCTCAAGCTCTATCATCTTGTCCCAAAATGAAGGTGGAAACTGAGTATGCAACTCCATTAGGAAGTGGCTGTTGCTTCAGGCTACTTATTATGGTTGGGAGAATGAGGTGATTCTGATGTGACAAGCTTTGTCTGATTAAACCAACAGGGCTTGAACTAAAATAATGTCCACCCTGCCTAGTGGCCACACTTCTGTTAGTACAGGGGGGCCCTGTTATGGGGACTAAAATAATACCTCAGATCTGCATCTGCCACTTCTGTTGATTTAGTCTCTTCTCTCATTGTTTGAAATCAAGCTGAAGAGGGAATGAGAGGCTAATGGTGGGGGGGGAGTAAAGTAACAGAAGTCTGAATTCTGAGAATCATAGCTTGCTTGGCTAGTTTTGGGAACTATTCACAGTTCTTCCCGTAAACAAAGGGTGGGCAACTTCAGCAGACCTAGGGCTGGATTTTCTGCCCTTGGGACTTTCCAGGGGCTGCACAGGGAAAAACAATGTGACTGGAAGTTCTGTTCTACTTCTGGAAAATTGGTATTTCTGTGCTAAACTGAGCCATTTAAAGGATGAATTTCAGCTTCCGGGGGCATTTTGCTATTTAATATAAAGGGCAGGTCTTGAAAGAGTGAGGACACAAAAATGTGTTAGGATTATATACAGCTCCAGAACCACATTTTGCCCACCCTTCCTATGTACTGTCTTATATTTAAGGAAATTATCCATTAAAGGCCATATATTCAGCAGCACTCCTGTCTATAGTATTCCTATCTTGCTTAAATGTCTAGAAGTTAACCTTATTAAAAATTAGAATGCTGATTTGGGCATCTGTGGGAATGCCATGAGCTGAAGAAGGGCAAATGGATCAACTCCCCCTTTAGAACTGTAAATGTTACTTGTAGCAGTCTGCTGTAATATGCACATTCCTTTTTCAGGCAGACCAGTGTACTGGCTTGCAAGGATTCCTGATTTTCCACAGTTTTGGAGGAGGAACTGGTTCAGGCTTCACTTCTCTGCTGATGGAACGCCTTTCTGTCGACTATGGAAAGAAATCAAAATTAGAATTTGCCATATATCCAGCTCCACAAGTTTCAACTGCTGTTGTTGAGCCATATAACTCCATCCTAACCACTCATACCACCCTTGAACATTCTGACTGTGCCTTCATGGTTGATAATGAAGCAATCTATGATATTTGTCGTAGGAACCTGGACATTGAACGCCCTACTTATACCAACCTCAACCGCCTGATTGGTCAGATTGTCTCCTCAATCACTGCCTCTCTCAGGTTTGATGGTGCCTTAAATGTGGATTTGACAGAGTTCCAGACAAACCTGGTGCCTTATCCCAGAATTCACTTTCCCCTGGTAACATACTCCCCCATTATTTCAGCAGAGAAAGCTTATCATGAACAGCTCTCTGTATCTGAAATCACCAATGCTTGCTTTGAGCCATCCAATCAGATGGTAAAGTGTGATCCACGCCATGGCAAGTACATGGCCTGTTGTATGTTGTATCGTGGAGATGTTGTCCCCAAGGATGTCAATGCTGCTATTGCTGCTATCAAAACAAAGCGTACCATTCAGTTTGTTGACTGGTGTCCTACTGGTTTTAAGGTAAGCAATGGTAATGGAGTTGAAAAATGACTTATCACTCATTACTATAGTTGTATCAGTAATTTATTGAATGTCAAAGTATATACTTAGTGTATATAAGCTTGCATATTATGCAAACAGGGTTAAATAAACTGACTTCTATTGTGGTTAAGATGACCCGGGAGCATGCAATTAAAAGTACTGACTGACTATAGACTGCATTTTAGTTTCTCCCCCATGTTATTACTTTTCTTACAGACTAGCTCCCTTTGTTTTAGATATGAAAAAAGGGCACATAGCTGCTTGAGTAGTCTGTTCATAATTTTATTGCTGTGCATAATGTGTATTTTAGTTGTACCATCTGTATCTGGGAAGGAAAGCAGCTCAAACTCAACTGAAAATACATTAACCATAACTGGAGCTGATTCAAATATTTAAGCATTAGGGCTTTCTCACGTAAGATTGTTAAGTGCTAGTTTTGTTCAAGTTAGTCTACTATTGTGGGAAGGAGTCAGTGAAAGGGGAAGCAGTTAGGTTCTAACATTTCTGAAGTTACCGATTGATGGAGATGTGTGGAAGAAGGAAGATTATCTCGACAAGTTGTGTATTAGCTGCTCTAATTAGTGCATGCAGAACTTCCCGAATCACTCCACATACATTGGTTCCAAGATTAATCAAGTGTGCTAGTTGGAAAAAATAACAAGACATTGCAGTTTGAGTATAAATGGCTAAAATTTATCTCCATAATAAAAACACTGGTTCTTTTGAGAAAGTCATCAGTAAACAGGGATTGTTAATCATTTGCTATACTTCAATCAGTATAGGAAAGGATAATAGATTAAATTAATAAGGTTCTGTAATCCCAATGATTAAAATGCAAAATAATTTCAACCTTGAATTTCTTGGTCTGTGCTCAGATGCAGCTCCCTTCTAAATACAATGTTCTTGTGGTATAAGAAAGCCATGTCATGTCCACATTTCTGTTGCTTTCTAGGTGGGTATCAATTACCAGCCTCCAACTGTAGTTCCTGGTGGTGACTTGGCCAAAGTCCAACGTGCAGTCTGCATGCTCAGCAATACTACAGCTATTGCAGAAGCCTGGGCCCGCCTGGATCACAAATTTGACTTGATGTATGCCAAACGTGCTTTTGTCCACTGGTATGTAGGAGAAGGAATGGAGGAAGGAGAATTCTCTGAGGCCCGGGAGGATTTGGCTGCACTTGAGAAAGATTATGAAGAAGTGGGCACAGACTCCCTGGATGGTGAAGATGAAGGCGAGGAGTATTAAACTTCACAGAAGTCCATTGTGTAGCTATGTCCGTTTACTGCTTTGCTTGTAATAAAAAGTAAATGGGAATGCATCTCAAATGTAAACTGTTCTCTTATAATCAAGATTATTTTCCAGTTAATGATGATGCAAGCACTGAAACATCTGGTTGGATATAAATAAAGTACTGTGTATTAGTAAACTAACATGGAGTCTTGTCTCATTACTATATATTCTAAAACAATCAGCTTTTAGAAGATCCTTGAAAACCTGTTGAATTATCATGGCTTAGAGATATCACCAACAAAAATGTGAGCTTTAATAGAGAAGCTGCTTCCAGTGTCATCCTGAATTCTGGCACCAGCAAGTAGTCTTTGAGCAGTTTACCAAAATATTTTTTCCACATTTGGATGGATAAGTTTGAGATAGAGACAAAGTACTTTGCTACCATAAATTGTACTTCTGGTTATGGCATCACTGCTTACTTGGAAATTCTCACATTCAAAATAAATAACTTCATTGTAAAACAAACTTTGTTCCACCTGAAGTGGGCTGATTTTAGTTATAAAAGCATCTAGTACCATGTCTGTTGTCTGGGAGATTTTGCAAATGAAGATTAGGTGACAGCTTTTTGGCTTTCTCAGTGGAGAGATTATTTGGAGAGCTGCCACTGCTGCCATTTCTCAACTTGTGTATAACAACCTTGCAGCTATCTTAATTCCCTCCTAGCCTGACTAAGAATTTGCCTTTTTGCCTTCTGTGGTGGGGGAGATGACAAAAAGAAGTTATGGCACCATTGGTATCTTGAGAACATATTGTGAGAGTACTTGTCTCCTGACCTTACCACCTAAAAGCCAACCCAACTTCTATATCAGTCTTCCAAATAAATTACTGAAATGCTCATAGGTAGTAGGCATAAGGGTGGTGCATAGTCATTATTTTCAGTGCTCTTACTTCAAACAGTAGACTAGTTTTTTTGCTTAGCCTGTAAACTTAAATGGAATTAATGGTGAAGCAGTACATATACAGTCTTCCCCCCACTTACCTGACAGGTTGGGGGATGAAGCACTGTCAGAAAACAGAATTGGTTGAAAAGAGGAACCCATGTACTGTGCTGTAGGGAGTATGAAGGACTTACAGAGGCTCACTTGGGAGCAACTGAGCGCATGCTACTTGCAAAGTCTTTCAGCTGGCTTGGTGCCTCCCCCCCCAACTCAACTTTGCAAGCAGTACACATGTTCTAAGCAAGCCTCTGTTGACAAGAACTGATAAAAGAGCAGAATGCCTGTTAAATTACTGAAACTTGTTCTTAATTTGGAAGCATCAAAAGGGTGAGTCATCAGATAATGGGGCATTAAAAGGTGGGGGCTTCCTGTATGTTATTATCATGATCATTTGTCTTGATAAAACTATCCCTGCAACAGTCAAACTGACCAAATTTACATGAACCATTCCAAAGTAGTGAGTGGGAGTGTGCTCTGAATGCTAAATCTAAGTCATTTGAACACAACTTTTTCTGCATTTCTTATAACAGCAGTTTGACACTGGCTTATCAAAACACAATCATCTTCATGTTGTAGATAACACTGGGTGGTACAGCACAGCCACATAAAAATGAATCCAGTTTCCTATATAAATTAAGTATATGTTCAGGGTGCATTTATTTACTTTGCACAACAAGTTTTGCTTTTGTTTATTAATCATGGGGCAGAGGTAAAGTCCTGCTCAGTTCCTACTCTGGCTGCTAAAAGTTCAGTCAGATACACTTGCTTCAAAGCTTCCACAGCATGCCTCCACAGTCTCTTCTGCATTTGTATGAAGAACATAAATATACAACAGACATCACTTGCATAGCTGACACTCATTTTCCCAGCATTTATGATCCAGGCAAATATATTCAGATTACTGCAGCCCCAGTTGTATGTAGATACTCTGTCCAAACATATTCCTGTGGGAAGTTAGGTCTCAGCATGTGCAAAATCTCCAAATTTGTATATCTGAAACAGGCCTTATATAAGATAATGTTAGCCAATTAAAGTTGTACACAATTCCAATCATGCTGCTTTCTGGAATACATTGTCCTAAAATGTACATACTTCTGGAAACTGCACATTAGGTCCAACAAGAAGTATAAAGCTATCTTGGCTTGTGAAATCTAAATACATGACAAAATAAGAATTTTAAATGCATTTCTCTATGAAAATGTAGAAGGAACCTAGTGATCTAGGTACCTATTTAGCACTGTATTTCTTGGATTTACATTGCAGAAGAACCAAATACGTAATATGTGAAAATACTGTTTGCTTTGGAAAAGGGAGATGCCTTTTGCTTCTGCCATATTTAAAATATCTTCCACCTTAACGTATGTGTGGGTTTATTACACCATAATAAGAACTCAATTGTGGAAGCACTGCTGTGTAGTAGCCAAAACTAATCCCCTGACAGGATATTTTTTAAAAATTTATGGAACATGTTATTTGTATTTAATTTATTTATATATATCCTGCCTTTCTCCCAGTCAAGAGACTCAAGGCAGCTAATGACATATTTAAAAATATAGATTACAACTATAAAAGTTCATTAATAAAGGTATTAATATATATGAGTTACTTAAAAAGTGATTAAACAATTTATGAAATTAAAACTTTAAAATATTAAAATTCATTAAAAGGCCAGATCTTAAAAACAGCACTGCACAGCATTACAAGCCCATCACAGCCAGTATTTAAAAGCCTGTTGGGATAAAAATGCAACAGAAGGAGGGCAAGGATGGGGCCATTCTAGCCTTTCTAGGGTGGTCCTCTCCCTTGTTCCCACCTAATAAGCCTAGGACATAGAGTAGGGCCAGTCTCTACTTGATTGTAGAGTTCTAATGGGTTCCTAAAGAGAGATACAGTCCTGCAAGTTACCTGAACTCAAGCCATATAAGGCTTTGTAGGTCAAAACCAGCATTTTGAATTGTGCCCAGAAACAGGCTGGCAGCCAATGGAGCTACTGCAACAAGGGAATTGTGTGCTCCCTGTAGCCAGCCCCAGTTAACAATTTGGCTTCAGCTCTTCATGCCAATTGAAGTTTTGGAGCACTTTTCAAAGCAGTCCTGCATAGAGCCCATTACAGTCATTTAAATGAGATGTAATTGAGGCATGTACCACTGTGGTCAGAACAAACTTCTCCAGGAATGGTTGCAGCTGTTGCACAGATATTAGCTGTGCAAATGCACTTCTGTTGACTGCAAAAACCTGGGTCTACAATATCAGAGCTAAATCCAGGAGTACCCCCAAACAGTGAACCTGCACATTCAGGGGGAATGTAACTCTGTCTAAAACATGCTGAATCTCTTGTCCCCAGATCTGTGTCAACTGACCGGAAGCATCACTGCCTTGTCTGGATTAAGCTTCAATTTGTTTGCCCTCGTCCAGTCCATTACAGCCGCCAGGCACTGGTTTAGTACAGGAACAGCTTCCTTGGAATTAAGTGGAAAAGAATGATAGAGCTGGTATCATCAGCATATTAGTGCTTAGATTCATTAAAGAATATGTTTAACATGATTGTTCTTTATAGTGGTGGTGTGCAACTTGATATAGTGGTGGTGTCCTCTAGATATTGTTGGGCTTCAGTCCTAGCATCTCATTATTAACTGTACTAGCTTGGCCTGATGTGAGTTGCAGGCCAACTACATCTGGAGGTCCACATGTTGACCATACCTGCTTTATAAGAACAACAGTTTTACTACAGTTTAAAGGGTAATTTTAAAGTGAGTTTTAGTGCAGATCAACTGCAAATTAGTGCATCCCATAAACAAATGCTGAAAAGTACTTTGGCATGATAAGTTCATACTATGTACTACTTCAGGTGGGTCTGTCTATCAGATGAAGTGGAACGAGATGCTTATAAAGGAAAATCTAGATTAAACCACTTAAGGTCTTCTGAAGTCCTGTCACTGGCAAATTTTTTGATACACATAACCTAACCTTTATAATAATGTTGTTGAGCTAGTCATTTTAAAAAACGGAATACTTTAAGAATTAATATTGATGGAGGGAGGAAAGAAGAATCTTACTGTTCTTGGTCCAGTTAAGTAAAATGTTCAGGTTTGGTTTCTGGTTTGTATTTATTGTTCCTAGACCTCACAGACCTGAACATGGAAGAGTTACTTTTCTTGAGTATAACTCCTAGGCCATTTCCGCACTACATTCTTATAGCGCGATTATTCCACTTTCAACATCCTATGGAATCCAGGGGTTTGCAGTTTCAGGAGGGGCCATCTGGCCCCTCCCAAAACTGCAAACCCCGGGATTCCATAGGATGTTGAAAATGGAATAATTGCACTATAAAGAGTGTAGTGTGGAAATGGGCCTAGAATCTCCTAGCCAGCATAACCAGTGATTATGCTGGCTAGAGCTTTTAACAGGTATAATTCAAGAAAAGCAATTTTTCTAGGCTCTGGCAGTGGCAAGGGATGATGTGAGAACATTCAGTCCTCTCTGCTAGCAATGTTCTCTTCCATTGCCTAAAGCAGCCTGGGCTCTTTTTAATATGTCACTTTCCAGTCCCAAGCTGTTCTTATAAAAAAAAAAAAAAAGACATATAAGACTTCTGAAAATAGGTCATGTTCTTATTTACCCAAGCTCCAGTGGAGGCACTGAACAGAACAGATTCAATGCATGTTTAACCTTTACTGGTAATGTAAGTCTTGCATAAAGACCATGGAACGTTTATTTAATGCATTGGTAATTTTGCAGTAATTTTTAATTTTATTTTTAAGTCATTTTATGGAGATGGTAAAGAGATAACTGAGCTACTTCTTTGTCATAAAGCTCATTGTAAACCTTTGCAGGAGAGAGTTGCTTTTGCAAAACAGTCTGGTTAGACTAGATTAACGCGTGTCACAGCGTCTAGCTCCTAGGAGTTACAGTTTAAAAATTAAGCAATGCAGTACTCAAAAAAGCAAAGCATTGCCAAATAACTTTGTGGGGTAGTATGTCAGTAAAGCATAATAATATGATTTACAATGGACTGGATCCAGATTTAGTCATTGTTATTCTAGAGCAGACCAGTTGCTTTGGCTGGTTTAATTGCAATTAGTTTACTGTAAGCTTGAATTCCATTTAGATCCAACACCCTCAAAATCTGTACTTTTCCTTCTGCCCTCTTCCAAAAGTTAATCAGGGTAAGCAGGTATTTCAGCTTAAAATGAAGAATGACATAAGGATAGACATCAAGTGTATCCTTGAAGCACCTTTCTTTAAAATGGAAACTATAGTTGAAAAAAATAGAAAACAAGCTATCCTCACTGCTGCAGAAAGATATAGTATGGTGAAACAATTGTTCTCCTTTACCGGCTAATACATATCATTAGCTGAGCTTGTATTCAAACCTGAAATATGAACTGTTTCCTTAAGATACGCACAGCATTTCCTTTTGCTGTTTTAATATTTAAAGACATCACAAGCAGAAATGGAGAATTCTAATAGACAAGCTAAACTCAAAGTCTTACTTTGATTGGCCCAGGAGCAGGAACTGGGTGGCCTTCCAGATGTTAGACTCCAGATGTTAGACCATCACCATTGACTGTGATGGTTAGAACAGTCAGGAGTTACAGTCCAGTAAACATCTGCAGTACCTCACCAGCTTAGCCTGTTCTTGGCAAATATATGTCTATATTTAAAGAATGTTCAGGGTCCATTATGTTTACAATTTTGTTTTTTTTAAAAAAAACAGCACTTACAAACACGCAGTGTACTAGGTGATATTACATTAAAATCAGCTATATTGCCAAATTCTGTCAGACCATTAGTATAAGCTAGTACACTAGGTACATGATACACTATCAACCTATACAGGCTGGAATCTCACAAGCTTATAGGAAGGGATGGCAATATGTATAGCCTTCCAGTTGTCGTTTGACTCCTACTCCCATCATCCCTCATCCATTGGCTGTGTTAGCTAGAAGTGCTAGGGACTGCAGTGCAATAGTATTTAGACTGCCATATGTCCCCCAAGTCCTGTTCCAAGATGTGGCATACAAGTATATAATGCACATAGTTCTACTTCATAATTCTCCCTCATCTCTACCTGGAAATATTTCTGGCACAATATCCTCTGTATATGCTGAATACTATAATACCAATGTTATTTTGTGTTCATATATTGAAACTACTATTTCATCACCAATATTATGTGTGTAACTTTAATCATGGCAAGGCTTTCCTATTTGCCTTGCAAATTCTAATCTGGCTAATGAATAGTATGATACTTGCTGAAATAGGCACTTCTGACTATTTTAATCATCCTTGATAATATGCTTTGCTGTTGTTCCAGTTACTTGCCGTGAAGTTGAGTTTGACTTATGGTGACCTATGCATAGGAAACCACCAAACCAGAGCTATAAAGTATTGTAAAAACATTTATGCATAAGAAGGCCAAAAGTGCTGTACTACTTGCATATACTTCCTTCCAGTATAACATAAAAAGTAACAGCATGTTTGAGATTCCTCTGGTCACAAAGTTTGTAAGAAGTTTATCAAATGTTTAAAGGGTATGGGTCTAGACTTTCCATTTGCATTATAGCTTCAAAATTTATCTCGTATCAGGTTTGAAATGAGAGGAAACTGCAGGGCTCTTTTGTGTCACTTCCAAAAACATTACCGTGGTTGCTTGAGAAACATCAATTTTTTAAAAAATGTGAAGGGTCTATTTCAACTTTTGCTTGTGGTGTAACTTTTTTTAAACAGAGAATACTGCCAGAAACCTTAAGCAGTTCCTTCCTTTGTTGATAATTTCCTGTCTGTCTTTTCCCCTGCTTAAATTGTCATGCTTTGGTTGCATGGCCCGTCTGGCTGGATTTCTTACCACCCACATTCATTTGAATGCATTCAGGCTTCAGTGACAAATAGCTGTAGCTAGGCATCTTTGAAGGTTCGGCATCCCAGACTGGCATACTAAACATTTCAGAGCTCAATACAGAAACCAAACCAGTGTAAATGTTAATCTAGTCTTAATCCATCCCATTGACCATAAGATCCATTAGGTCAGCTGCAGGAAAGATGCAGCCCATGGGCCACAGGCAGCTCCCCAAGGCTTTCTCCCCAGGATCCAGAAGTTGTACTCCAGGTCAGTTCATATGGTTTAAAAAAGGTTTTTCCTGAGCCTAAAATGGAAGGTTTGGCAAAAACATGGTGAAATTCCTTCCACATATGTTAGAGGGTGTTTGGGAGAATTATTTTGATTTTTTGCAAAATAGGATGTGGCCTTGGATTCCATTCTCCCAAGTTTCCTTGGGAACCCTGACACTAGATGGAATTTCAGATATCTTTTGTATTTTACTTATTACATTTTTGTCCTGGGCTTCTTCCAAGGATGTCTGAAAGATGTATGTCCCTACATTAGCCTGGCAATAACTGTTGCAGAGTAATCAGAGGCTGGAAAACTCAGTTTTTGGACTACAGTTCCCAGAATCAGGCAGTCAGCATGACTACTGTTTGATTCCACATAGCTTCTGAGCTGTGAGGTCTTTGGAGTTCAGGCGAATTTGTTCGCTTGCAGAGCACCAGTGAGTATCAATGCGTTACCATCACATTCTGTCCCATTGTGCAACGGTTATGAATCAAGACTCTAGAGAAAACTGGGCATGTCAGAACCCAGAATCCTATCAATCTGGAAGCTGTTCAGAGACATCCTGCCTCATAGTTTGTGATTGCAATAGGGAAACTTCTGCTACAGTGACTGGCATAACATGTTGTTAAGGCACGCACAAATAGATGCCTAGCATAATAGGTCTGGCTTGATCAGAAACATATGCTTTCCACTTCTAAATTCACTTGTATCCTGGAGGCTATTTGAAAAAATAAGCTTTCTAAAATCCTTACATGTTATGACAACCACGCTGTCTTTACTTGCACATTTGTTCAAGACCCATATTGACACAGGCACCAACATAGGAATGCTGTCTTCTGCTACCCTCCTTTCACTGTTACCGTTTTGCTCCAGAAACTTTCTTGTGCCCTACCCACTTACCAATTTCTCTGCCTCACGCACTCTCACCAATTCTTTTCCCTGGATTCTCATCCTTCTTGGGTGATAGCACTAGTTGTTCACATGGCTTAACTGACCAGGTATAATTTCAAAGAACAAGTACATTCTTCCATTGGTCCCAGTCTTAGCACTTCACTCAGGTTCCAAAAAGAGCTTGGAAAAGTTACCTAGCTCCTCAAATTCTTCAGCCAACATGGCCAGATAATTTTCCAAATTCTGGCTACACCAGTTCCCTGCTCATTCCCACACTTGATGGGGAATATAATGGCATCAACATAAGCAGTGTGTCCACACTGTTGCCTCACTACAGGAAACACAAAAGTCTCCCAGCATGTTAGGAACCGGCTTTTCATGGGTTTTCAGACTCTCCAAGATGCTTTTCATGTTTGTAGATATATACCACAAGACCCAAAGAGGAATGCAAGAAGCTATTGTTTGATGAGCTTTCAGTTTGTCACTAAAAATTCTTACTTTTTGATCCAATATGCTTTTCTGTCTCTCTTTATCTCACTAAACTATTTCACTCCTTAGAAAATACCTCTGTTTCAAACTCAATGTGTCTCAGTCAGCCTCTCAGTTGGCTTTGCTAATATGTTGGTTGTTATTGGCAGGGCTGAAAAGCACAGCAATCCAAAATTTAGCAGTTTTTTTTCTTTTGCTTGCATGAAGCAAACATCACTTACTGAATTTCCTTCAGCTATGTAGCTGTTAAAGTTACAAGGTTCATGCCAGTCCCCACTCTTCAAGGCAAATGACCCAGTAGGTTTTCACCTGGGTCTTCAGCTACCTCTTGGTGTCAATGTAGGGTTGTCACTTTTGAATCAGATTCTCTTCTTGCGCTATGAGCATGAGCAGACTCTCTTTATCTGCATAGTGTGGGAAGATTCACCTGCTGATTCCAGCAGATCAAGCTCCCATTCAAAGCATATGAGTATCTGGTAACCCTATTTGATGATTCCACATCTATATAATTTACATTTGCTAGCATATTGCTTGCAATAAACAAATATGTAGTAAGTACAGATAATTAATCAGTTATTATGATATTTATATAATGCTTGGCCTAATAAAATTCCCAGGTTGATACAGTAAAGACAGAAGGATAGACACACGTGGACACAGAGGCAAAAGGGTTTAAAAATAATAAGCAAATAAATCACATCAAGAACCAGTACACAAACAAAACAAAGGAAATCATGAGTACTGGCCATGGAAGGCCTGAATAAAACATGTTTCCAGAAAACTTAAGATGTCAAGAATAATTACTCACTACCATCAAATCACATCCTTCTGCCAAAGCAGAACAAGAATTCTAGGAATCTCCAAGGGGGCAAGAGAAAGAAATTCCTTCAGTTATATGACTAGAAATCAGTTCCAGATTTAAAAGAAAAGCTTTCGTAAGAGATAACCTATCTCTCTCTTAGGGAAGTGGCAAGGTGGGGGCCACTTTAGGGGGATGGTTATTCAAGTTACTACAAGAAAGATACCATATCAGAACAGAAATGTAGATTTGTTTATATTAGAAAATTATGTAAATGGAAAATACGTATTTCATTATGCCAGGGGAGACACATTTTAGGCCACCACTTTGCCAAATCCAAATTACTGTTAAAACCTGTACAAAAGATGCTCCCTTATACACATTTATGTGTGTTTTTCCAGTTCTCAGACTAAAGTTCCTGTCTGCCACTGTAAAGCTCTCCTCCTCTAATCTGAGACTGATTCATGTGTGCACTGGTGCATGGAGGAAACAGTCAAAGTCCAACTTTCCATCCCTATCTGTCACTCAGCTTGCTTTGTGCCAGAGCACTGGATTCTGTTCTGAACTGAATGTCATTATTGTGTCCAGATTCTTGACCATTAGGTGCAACGGTAAATAGATTGCCATCTAGTGGAACACAAGAAAAACAACAGCAACCTATATTGATCAATTGGTTATAGTCTGTCAGACACTGCAGTTTTACTGCAAACTGCACACACGGCATCTGGAGCCTGGCAATTGCCACTCTCATATCTGCAGAAAACCTAGAAATAAATCAACTGGAATCTTCTCATAGAGGAGTCTGTCCCTGTTGCTTCTGTTGGACCTTCCAGTGGCTTTCGATACCATAAACCATGGTATCCTTCTGAGTCACCTCTCTGGGATGGAGCTTAGAGGTACTGTTCTACAACAACTCTGTTCTTTCCCGAAGGGGTGCTGGTGGATTCCTGCTCAAATTCTTGGTCATTGGCCCGTGGAGTCAGACTTGTCCCCTATACTATTTAACATCGACATGAAACCACTGGAAGAGGTTGTTCAGAGTTCTGAGGTTAGGGATCACCAGTATGGTGATTATACCCAGCTCTATTACTTCTTTCCAGCTAACTGTAAGGAAGTTATTCCTATGCTAAATTGGTACCTGGCAGCTGTAATGGACTAGATGAAGGCAAACAAACTGAGGCTTAATCCAGACAAGACAGAGGTACTCCTGGTCAGTCAAAAGACAAATCTGGGAATAGGGATTCAGCCTGCGTTAGATGGGGTTAAACTCCCCTGGAAAACACAGGTTTATAGTTTGAGGGCTCACCTGGATTCAGCTCTGAGCCCGTAGGCCGAGGTTTCAGTAGTGACCAGGAATGCTTACACACTGTTAAAGCTGGTGCTCCGACTACACCTGTCCCTGGAGAAGTTGGATGTGTCCATGGTGGTATACGCCTTGATTACATCCTGTTTGGATTACTGTGATAAGTCCTACGTGGGGCTGCCTTTGAAAAGCGCTCAGAAACTTCCACTGGCCCAAAGAGCTGCAGCCAGGTTATTAACTGGGGCTGGCCACAGGAAGCACTCGACTCCCTTATCGCAACAGCTCCACCAGTCCATTTTTGGGCACAATTAAAAGTGCTGATTTTGACCAAGAAACCTCTATACGGCTTGGGACCAGCTTATTTGAAAGAGAGCCTAAATTCTCCCTAGAAGCCAAGATGACTAAAACTGAGACTGTCAGAGTTGGGGCATATCATGAGAAGACATGAGTTACTATAAAAGACAATAATGCTTGATAAGGTAGAAGGCAGTAGGAAAAGAGGAAGACTGTATTACAGATGGATAGACTCAATAGAGGAAGACATGTCCCTGTATCTGCAAGACTTAAGCAGGGCTGCTGATAAGGTGACTTGGAGATCTCTCCTTCATAGGATCACCACAAGTTGATGTCAACTTGATGTGAGTTAACAATCATCTCCCTTTATGAGCCCATTAGAACTTTAAGATCACCTGGAGAGGCCCTTCTCTCTGTCCTACCACCTTCGCAGGATCATTTGATGCAAACAAGGGAGAGGGCCTTCTTGGTAGCTGCTCACAGATTTTGGAACTCCCTCCCAGAAGAGGCCAAAGATGGTTTCATCAAGGCTGTCTTTCCATTGGCAAATCAAAACATTTTTGTGCTATCAGTCCTTTACAAATTGACTAGGGTCGGGCTTTTAAGGTGGTGCACTGCTATTTTTAAGGTATGTATATAGGCTTTTAACAAATTTTAGTATTTTTAATATTTTAACTTTATTAATTGCTTGTTTTTTAAATGTTATATTTATACTTTTATCAATGCTTCTGCATTGCTTTAATTTGTATTGTTTTAAATGAATTACTGGCTGCCTTGAGTCCCAATATTGGGAGAAAGGTGAGGTATAAATGAATAAAATCCAATAAATAAATGAAATAAATGAAAACCATGCCCAGAATCCTATGGGTTAGTTCCAACTAGAGCAGGCCCATTGAACCAATTGTTGAAATAGAGGTTAAATCCCATTGATTCAGCTACTCTACTCTAGTTGAGACCAGCAACAGGATTCAGGTCAGTATATCCTGGTTGGCTTCTTAAACTTAACCGACCCCCATCTCTGTCTTTTGCAAAAGAGATTCCTTGTTGGAATCTTATACAAGAGTTCTATTAGACCCAATGCAACAGAATAGACATATACAGGACTGAACTAAGTCTTCAGATCAAAGAGTTGTGTCTGTCCTGCTAAGTCATGATAATTAAGTCTGGGGGCAGGAGACTGGAACGCAATACTGTTTATATATATTTTTTGTTGTTGTTGCTGTCATACTTGTAATTGCATAATACCTGAAGAAGTAAATTTCTTCTACTTCTCCACGTTCTCTTTACAGGCTGCAGTAACTGCACCTGCACTTGCTGTTTTTGACCTTTGTACCCCTCAGGGATAATAGCACTGTGATTACCACGCCTGGAACAGATGACACATTTGCCTCTGGTTTCATTTTTTGCCATTTTCAGAAACCGGCAGAGGGGTGGAGCTTACACCATTTGGGAGAGTTGAGTGAAAACCACAACAGTTTCCAACAGTTATGAATCATCTGTAGCCCCAAAATCATCCTTTTAAATTTGTTCCCACTTCAAGGGTGTAAATTGAGGCCCTTTGGACTGCATGTATTTCCCCCATCCCTGATATTTAGGTTTCGGAGAAGTTCAATGGAACTTGTCATGTTTTGTTTTAAGTCCCACTTGTATAATACAACAAAATTCAATTATACAACATTGAATTATATATAAAGTAAATAAAAACATAGTAAAATGTACATATATAGAATTTCAAATTCTTAATTTCTAATACAGGCTAATAAATACCGAAGAACAAATTTAAAAGTCACTGTCAGATATCAGATACTAGCATTTCATTACCAACTGCCATCAAATGTCTTATGCAATACAATGAGTTCTAATTCAGGGGCTCTTTGTGGGGATCCATGGATCTGCTGTAAACAATTAAGTAAAAAAAAAAAAAGTAGAGTATTGGTGGTTTTTTTCCACTCAATTTACTTATTATTTCAAATTTTTCCTGTCACAGTTATTTATCAAGATACAAAGTTAACCTTCCTAAACAGTTACTGTAAGTCCTCATTGCAGACTAGCCTGTGTAAAGCAAATTGATTTCCAATGCAATAACAAAATTGTATGCAAACTTTTATGCATATTTGTTTACATGTATTTCTCTGAGGAGGGTGCCAATACATTTTGTCATATTCTCAAAGGGGCCCATGACCTCCAAAAGCTTTAAGAACCACTGTGCTAATGTCAATTGTAATAGTTTGAAAGTTGTGAAATAGTCCTCCCTCCACATTCGCAGGCTTGACCTTTGCAAATTTGATTATTCACGAGGCACTCGCTTGCCTCTCCTCTATTCTCCCCTCCCATTCCCCTGTCTTTTGCCTGTGTGTGCATGCCTTTTCTGGGCATGGGGCTGCCCACTCCCATTCACTTACATTTTGCCTGGGTACCTGGAAGGAAGGAAGTGCACTCAGGCAAAATGGAAGCAAATGGAGGGGGGACCCTCAAACGGAATGGGAGGAAGAATACTCACTTGGGCGAGGAGGGAGTTATTCACTGTAAAAAAAAAACTTTTGTGAGGATTCTGCATCTCAAACTCTAGCAAAAGTTGAGGGGCTTTACTGCCAAATACCAATGTTCCAATGTAAATTTGGGTAGTGG